>JAOTQG010122433.1:0-20999 GCA_025631175.1 Iris virginica | reverse complement strand
TAAAAGTACTCTATACCACAATCCCCCCCCCCCACTGGTTCTAATTGGATACTCCGGCCCCGCGATTTAATTGTCCTCGATAGTGACATGTTGTTAGAGCTTTATGTCGATTTCAACACAATTTAAACGAAACGGAGGGAGTACTATATATATAGTCAAGATGAGAATCAATTTCAAAATGGAGCTGCAAATTGACTCGTCTCGCATCTCCTAGTAACTGTATCGTGCTCCCTCCTTTTACTTATATTTTGATCGGAGCTAGGTAAAAATTAAATAAATTAATCCAGGTATAATTGCAATAATATAACATGGGATTCCAACCAGGTAATCAGATCAGGTAGCATGAATGTGTTAATTAGAATGAAAAGTTGAGTTGTCGGGGATAGATGGGTGGATGAATGGATGGGTGGGTGGGCGGGTGTCTATTCCCCGGTAAGAGTTGCGTTTGCATAATTATTAAGTGCCAACGGACGGACGGACGAACCAAAAGCATTTTTATGATCCTGCCACGACTGTGGAAAAAGTTTTTCCTTTCCCACGTAAAGAAGCAATAATAGAGACGTGGAAAGCAAAAAGGTGGACAGATCAATTTGATCATGACGATTAGTAGTATATACTGTTCTAACGGGAAATGTATGGCCCTTTTCAACGAAAGAATTTTTATTTAATTTTTGATTTTTTTAAAATGAATTTTACAATTTTTTTTATTTTTTTTAACTTTTATATTATAAGAACTCAAAAATTAAATTAAAATTTTCCCACTATACATGTTTTTTTTTTTTTGTGTGATTTAAAATAAGAGCTCATTATCGCTCTTCGGGTTGTTAAAATATTGTATTAATTGATATTATATGTTATGGGTAGTGGGAGTGGTGGGGGAGTGTGGAAGGAGGAGGGTGGTGGCTATGTGGGCTACTTCAACTTGTTTTCAGACTAGTTGGAGTTTACCATAAATAGGAACCTAGCAATGGTCTTGGCTAGTGGAGTGGGGGGAAGAATCTACTTCTTTTCTAACCATTCAGTACCATTTGAATTTGACACATTAGGGCTTCATTAAATCAATACTCTCTTAACTCTAAAATGCGTGTTAGAGGTTTCAAAGTTAGAATATTTTTTTTTATAAAAATTAAAAATGTTTTAATTTATGGACAACTTCATACACGGTCCCTCAAGTATTTCAAAATCTGCAATTCGTCCCTGATCTTTAGCAATCAATATAAACGATCAAACTTACTAAAATGCGGATATTAAGGGTCCCTCCGTTAGTCAACGGTTAATTTTGACCGTTAATGATAACATTTATCTAATTTTCAAGGGTAAAATAGACAATTGATGCCTCCGACGAGCTCTCCTTCCCCTCCTCCGACGAACTCATATCTCGTCGGTATTCAAACCTCGACCGAAAATTTTCAAAACAAAATCAATTACTTGTTCCATGGCTGTTGAAAGCATTTTGTGAATCTACATTCTTTTCTATCTTCTTTGATTGATGAAATTCTGGAAAATTTTGGACAGAAGAATTGAAGACGGATTAGATCAAAGGAAGAAGCGGAGCTGCACAGTTGCCGGATCTGCAAAGTCGTCGACGGATTCTTGCCCAGTTTCCAAGAACCCAGCTTTGATTTTCAATTTCTTGGCATCACATGGAAGAAACCCAAAACGAACACCAACAGTAAATTAAAAGTGGAACCCATCGAATAATCATGTCAATTCTTGAATCTTACTCCAAACGAACATCAGATTTGATTTTCAAATTCTTGGTTCTACTCCTCTCTCCCCACCCAATAATTTTCCCTCCTAGTATACTCAACCTTCTCATGCCAGCTTGGAAAGGCTTTAATCCACACGCCGGGAGTTTGTCCTAGGTGGAGATAGCGACTTCTAACCCAGACCTTCAAGAACTCGTCCCAAGAAGAAGAAGAAAATTACCGAACGAAGAAGGATATCGTCGGAACTGTAGAAAGGGGTCATATTTACATAATTACCCTTGATTCTTATGTCTTTTCCATAATTGCCCTCTTTTAACGGATCAAATTGACGGCCCATTAACGGTCGGTCCATTTATGGCCGAATTTTAATAAGTTTGGTCGTTTATATTAATTGCTAAAGATTAGGGATGAATTGCAGATTTCAAAATACTTCAGGGACCATTTTTGAAGTTGTCCCTAGAAATAAGTAATGTACAAGTTTTGTATACAATTTAAATTTGTAAACGCATTAATACATTGCGAAATGTTAAATAGCTTGAGACCCAATAGAACTTATTAAGGAGGCCCATTACAGCATAGTGGCCCGAATGGTCGAGACCGTGGATGCGCGTGAAGACAACGACCAGGTTTTGACTTTTCTGCCTTTAAGAAGTCCAGAATTCTCCAAATAATCGTGTGATAAGTTGCGTTAAAAGTGCGCCAATTACAATTTACAAATCCCACACTCTTCGAACCCTCATTCGCCGGTGCGGTGATCGGGTGGCTAAACTGCAAATTCTGGAGAGAGAGAGAGAGAGAGAGAGAGTTAATCAAGAAGAATGGCGACTTCGGCAGTGGTGAACACGTATCCACTGTCGTGCTACACCTTCGGAACCAAGGAACCGAAGATGGAGAAAGACACTTCGGTCGCCGATCGCCTTGCTCGCATGAAACTCAAGTACTCTTATACATTTCCATTCGCAGATTAATATTATTTAAATTTAATCAGTATGTTCGAAAATTTGTCTTTATTAAACCCTAGGTAGGTTCTTCTTCTTCTTATTCCGTTTTTCATGGTGAGAAAAAACCTATGGAGCTTTATTGTGTAGTAGGTCTTCCCCGAACTTTGAAATGTTGAAGCCCTAGGCCGTACAAAACTGAATTAGGTCTTTCTTGTTGCTGTTCTTTTTTTTTTCCTGCGTTCTTGAATGTTCTTGAAATTGGAATGTAACATTTTAATTGGCTCTGTGTTGCAGTTATATGAAGGAAGGCATGCGGATTAGCGTAGAAGGAATTTTAATGGTCTCTCGTCTTACTCTCTCTCTCTCTCTCTTTGAAGTTGTTATATTCTTGTTCTTGAATGTTTGTAAATCTTTAACTATAACCATTTCACTTTGAGAGTCTATAATCGGTAATTTAGGTTGGACTTTGGATATAGATCCTTTACATATCTGTGGGAACATTATGACATTACTTTGCACAGGATTAGGTTGGTTCCCCTTTGAGTTTTGTGGCACAATCTATTGTAGTTTAAAGAGCACAAAAGAATATACTCATCCCCGATCAAAATCAAGTACGGAGTTGAGTATCTATGTATTCTTTCCATCTATTTAGGGAGTGGGGTGATCAGACCCTTCAGTTGCTTTGGACTATTCACTCCCAATTGGACTCTCTGTTCTGAAAGGTTAAAGTTCAAAAAAGAAACATAAATTAATCCATTCTCTCACTGTCTTGCCCCAAGTCTTCTTCTAATAAATCATGTTTATGACAAAACTTTAGATAACTGAATGAAATCATTAATGTTGCACACATTGTTTTTGCCACCTTTACTTTTTAAAGATTATGCTGGATTGTATACTAGTTAGCAGGAGGTGCCCTGTAATTTGCACCGTGATATGTGACATGTGGATTTCTATACTTCCATTATTTGCTAGCAAGTGGAGTAACTTATTGTATGTCATGCCCTAAAATTCTTCCATTTGCATTAGGTGTTAGTGCCTACCTGGCGAGTAATATGCTGCATAATGGTACAATGGTCCTCTTTTTTTCCTGCTTTTTCTTGTTTTTGTTCGGCATACTTTGTTGCTGATGTTAGAATTCATTCAAGCGTAGGTGTAGGGCCTACTTTAGTAGAAACCTAAGTTCTTCGATTTTTCTGTCATAGTTACACGCTGGAGAAGCGTACTTTATGTATACCTTCTTATGCACCACTTGGTGCCTACAAATTACTAACTTCATCACTGCATGCATTGTGTAAATTTTATATGCAAGTGGTATGCCACTTACCATAAATCGAAGTTGTTTTCTACATCAATTGTTTCGATCTGTCTTTTTTGTTTAATTAATGGTCTGACCATATAATTGATGCTGACCGGGTTAAGCATACTAATACACTATCTTCTCAAGAGAAGAAAGATATTATGAATGCAACACCCAAACAGCAACACCCACATCCAACCTCAAAAAAAAATAAAATAAAATAAAATAAAATAAAATAAAATAAAAAAATAAATATAACAGAAAAAAAGAAAGAAGAGAAGAATAGAAAAGAAAGAAGAAATAAAACAAAAAGAAAAGAAAAAGTTAACACACAAGATCAATAGTCTCGATTAACTTTGTGGTACCCGCCTCAGTGCCTCAGTAGGATGCAGTTAGGAATGTTTTAGTTAGCACCTTCCGTCATATTACTTAAGGTAAGGGGTTACTTCTTGTCGCTCACAGCAACATGCCGTCACATATATTAAAAGACAGATATGCCAAAATCAATATGATTACAAGAGTCTAGTTGAAGCTGATCAGAGGCATTTTCTTTGAACATATAGAGGATTTATTTATTCAAATTTTGGTTTTCCTTAGTTATTAACTTGCATTTGCCTTTGATAGCAGTGTAGCTGATGCGGTTGCACCAACACGTTTGAGGTCAAAATTTCTTCCCTCCTCGGGAGTACGATGCAGGAGCTGTTAGGATTAGGAATTTATTTATCGGTTGTAATTTTGGTTTCTTCGTGTTTATGTATTTAGGGTAAAATTTGTAAGTTTTATTTTTTTTGCTTGTGTGCCAAGTTTCTTAGTTGCGTATGTAAAAGTTTTGATGTAATAAAACACAGAGAGGTGTATAAATATAATTTTAATTTCCCCCTGATTCATTTTGTGTTATTTACCGTATCATATTTTCCCAACTAGTTTGGGATAAAGGCTTTGTTGTTGTTGTTGTTGTTGTACCGTATCATATTTCGGATGACAGTACGTTTGCTGAATGACGTTTGAGTGTTAAATCTCTTGGTCATCCTTCATCATTTGTATTTTTCTCCACTCTCCAGTGCTTTTATTTAGTATCAAGTCGTGGAACATTGTTCTCTCTCTCTCTCTCTCTCTCTCTCTCTCTCTCTCTCTCTCTTGCTGGTCACCTTTGTCCTTGGAAAAAATGATTTTGTGGCTGATCTGAAGGAATCCGGTGCCTTCAGATAACAGTTAACTCTCCCCTGACCTTTGTCAATGTTTTGTGGCTTATGTCAATGTCTATTATATGGGAGGGTCTGACTTATGTATTCTTATGTCGCTTTGAAGTTATAATAAGCACATTGTTCGATCATGCAGGTACAAGAACATAACCATCCTCACATTCTTCTTCTGCAAATCGGAAACACATTCTGCAAACTCCCTGGTGGGCGCCTGAAGCCAGGAGAGAATGGTACACAGTTTTATACTTCTATAATATATGAAAATGCAAGTTCCACTGTGGCACTTTTTACGCACCTATTAGCAAAAGGTTCTGCATTTGGAACTCTCAATGCATTTTGGGATATCCCACCATGTATTGAATTTGCGATGCAAAATATTTATAAAAATGTTTGCTTAACAAGCGGCATAAGTGCACCAGTTGGCATGACCTTTGATTTATTTTATCATATATTCGTAGTTAAATTCTTGCTGGTAAATTTGGGTTTTAGCTAGATCTTTTACATCAATAATGATAGTTTCCACTATGTTTATGGTGTAGAAGTTGAAGGCTTGAAAAGGAAACTCTCTAGCAAACTTGCTGCTACTCAACCTGGTCTTCAGCCAGATTGGCAGGTATTGTGTGCTGTATTGTCCGTTTGCCTGATAAGTGTTGATAGGTTAAGAAAGAACTAGATGGGGGCTACTACACACATGTTCTATTCACCCTGTCATTTTTCTTTTGTGGACTGTTTATCTTCACACCATAATGTAATATCTGGTTCTTTAGAATCTTTACAATGTAGCGAAGTGCATATAGTTGGAGTAAAAAGTTGACAGGGTTTAATAGTGGTTCCACTTCCTGCTTGAGGGTTTCCCGTGGGCACACTTTAAGGCTTCATTTGCCTTCCTGATTTTTGACTTGGTATTGTGGTTTCTGGCTTTCTCTTGTTTCGGTTCCAAAGGTTTTCTCTCGATTTCGCTCTTTAACCATTACAATAAATCAAACCAAAAACCACATAACCAAGCCAAAAACCCACCTACCAAGCCTGTCATAAGATTAACTGTTAGGAAACATTTTGCCATATAACTGTTATATGTGTTATGATAGTCTAAATGGTTCTTCAGGTTTGAGAGAAAATTCAAAAAGAGAAAGAAAGAATCTAAAGAAATAAAAAAGTTGAGATAAGGATTGTTAATAACTGCAGATGTAAGATATTTTCCTTTTATGTTTCAAATCAAACCAATAGGCATCTACCAACTAAATTCTCCCTGTCTCAAAAAGAACCCTATTTGAATAGATTATTAGGGGACCCTTATCTTTTTCACACTTTCCCTGATTTTCAACTTCAGTTAGTGACACTGAATCCTCTATACTTGCTATTCACTTGTTGTGGTGGGAAATGCTGAAAATCATTGCACCTTTGGTTGCCTGGTTTGGAAATGACACTGTTCTTGAGGTGCCCCAGTTAAACAATGCGACAGAGTGAATAGATCATTTGTAATTTGGTTCAGAAAGTAGGAATTGAGTGTTGCATTTGGACAATAAATTCACCTTGAAGTGAGTCATATTCACCTTATAACTTGCTTATGCGTTAATGAGATATGTGATATTTATTTGGCCTCATTCACGTGATTGCTATTACAGATAGGAGAATGTGTAGCTCTCTGGTGGAGGCCTAATTTTGAAACGATAATGTACCCATACTGCCCTCCCCATATAACCAAACCCAAGGTAAAGTAGTATAATCAATTTAGGATAGGTACTTGTGTTGGCTGCTTAACTTCTTCATTCTGTATGTTCAATCACTCATTAGTGTGAGTAGTTGTGACATGTTTCACTATCTCTGGTAATGCAGGAATGCAAGAAACTCTACCTTGTTCACTTGTCTGAAAAAGAGTACTTTGCTGTGCCAAAAAACTTGAAGCTTCTTGCTGTTCCGTTGTTTGAACTATATGATAATGTTCAGGTATGTTGAACATTTAGCTCCACTTGTTCGTCAGGTACTAACACTGAATTTTATACTGCAGTGACATGAATAACAATAGTTCAGGTTCTTATATGCATTGTTGCAGTGGAAATGATGTTAAATGGTAACTCCCATTGTAGCATAGATAGATACGTGGGAAATCATATGATAAGCTAACTTTGTTTTTGTGACATACCATTAATTTTTTTGGGACACTCATTATGGGACAGAAGGGAGTAAGAATTTATGTAATGATACTTTATTTGCGAATAAAAATATGTCAAGTGGTTAAGGTAACTCTTTGTAGCATACGTGGCAAATCATATGGTAGTAGTTATTGGAGCACACACTTTTGCGGGTGCAGGAATTTGCCATTTATAATTTTGTCTGCAATTGAGTATTTCATTCATAATTTTATTATTTAATTTAAGTTTAAATATATTTCATGGAAGGTAAATGGTAAGATGATGATAATAGTGCTCAAAGTAGTGGGTAATCCGGGTGATCTAGTTATAACCTCTGTCCCAAAAAAACTTCCTATTTAGACTAATTTTGGTCAACTTAATTCAGCTTTAACCAAACATTTATAGTGATCTACATATTATTGCTTTTTTCTAAAAATTGTTATTGACGATTTATCTAACTTTGTTCAACTGATTGAAAACTTTTGAATATAAAATATAATCAATGCATATTAAATAGTACTGTAGTTTGATATTGTCATAGGTTGACTTTTAGGAAAGGAAATATTAAGATTCTTTTGGGAAGGAGGGTACTAGGAGTAAGGTAGTCATTAATTAGAGCTAAGAGTAAAACTGATGTTTAAACAAAGCATGACAGGGCTCAAAGCCACCTCTGCCACTCAATAATAGCAGTTGTCGCTTACCTTGGTTTTAGTTTCTGTTCTCATTTTATTTTTATTAAGCAGTTCAGATACTTGTTGAATTTAGTTTGTGCTCAATTTATTTATATTAAGCAGTTCAGATACATCCTCAGTCCCAGTGGAAGGGTTACCCTTTCCTTTTTCGTCCGTCCCACTTGAAGGGTTACACTTTCTTTTTGGGCCATCCCACTTGACTACATTACCCCTACTTTTTGCAAGGGATAAATATGGGCTACGCACTTGAAGGGTTTTTATGAAAATGATCCCTTTTCAACTCATTTGTTAATCTCTGTGCCAAGTTAAAGAGTAGCCCTTCCACTGGGACGCAGGGATTACTTGTTACTTGGAGTTTATATGTTCTATAAGGAGCGGCTAAGGTTAATGTTGTCAGTACCATGATTAACGAGCTACATAATATCATCAATGCAGCTTTGTCTCTGTGTGTGTGTGTTGTGTGCTTTTTTGTTTTTTCTTTGGAATATATGTGGCTCTGGAACTGCAAGACCATGTACTTCTTCAATGACTTTAAAATAAACAAATAAACCAAGCACCAGTGCTTTTTAGGTTGGTACTTCATGCTTGTTTTCGTTGCTTTTGAAGTTGCCACCCTTCTGAATTGAAAATTGAGTTAGATTTGAACTGTTGTTGAGAAAATGTAATATAGGTGGGTATTGCTGCAGTTACTTGCAAATATACATGCATATTCATGTCACACACTTGTGTTTTTGCTCCTTTAGTTTTATCAACATTCCCCCCCTTGAGCTTGAAGATGAAACATTGCTCTTCAAGAAGATTAATGTTATACTTCTTGACTAAATGGCAAGTTATAAAAGGTAGGGAGACAAAGAACAGAACAGTGATCCAAATCTTAGTTTGTTTCATTGAAAATATTGCGAAGATGCGTGGGTGGGTGTTTTCATTCTTTCTTTCTTTTGCCCATGTGGAGTCCTAGAGTATATGAGGTGCGTATGTAAATTCTGTAATACACCAACTCTACTCTCCTTTTCCTGGTTATCTTCTCTTAGGGTTGTTTATGGAAAGTGCACTTGTAATATGCACATCTTCAACATAGCCAATTCCGCCATTGATAGTAGAAGATCTTCCCATGAAAACTATGTTTGTCAATCATTTTCCACTAAGCAAATGAATTTAAGATATCATAATCCGAGTATAAGGCTTTCTTGTTGTTGTTGTTGATAATCCGAGTATAAGCCTTTCTGTTTTGGGGTTTAGGCTATGCATTGATTTGTCGGATATCAATCCATGACCACTCTTTGTTGTTGTACTCTAATGAGTAATTTTATTGCCAGTTTATGTGATTCTAAAACTGCTCTCTGTTTTTTGGTTGCAGAGATATGGGCCTGTCATATCCACAATTCCGCAGCAGCTGTCTAGATTCCAGTTCAACAGTGTTGTTCCATAGCTTTGTAGGCTTCACAAGCTCATATAAGGAAAGGATGTTGTACTAGAAACTAAAATTTGGTTGGTGAGCAGGTCTTTTGGTTTGCTGACCTGTGCTGATTTTGCTTATGGCATCACTAATGCTCTCGAGTTGCAGCCGAAATTGTGCTGCTTTTACGGGATCTTATTTTCTCATTGGTACAGTATGTAGCCCTTATCTGTGTTTTAGGTTTTCCTGACTGCCATTATGAACTAACTGATGTACGCCCAAAGATTCTTGGTTCGTGAAAGTATCTACACAGAATTTGATGTATTTGGGAAGCTTCAGAGTGATATTACTACTACTTTTCTGTATGGAGATTTGAAGCTCTCATAATATTACGAGTAGATCATGTTCAAGACTCGCAACTCGTGATATTTTTTGTGTAGGAATGTTTTTTTTTTTTTTCCTCTTTTGAGCCATGTCCAGCCGAGGCATTTTGATATACAAGATAATAGTTGTCAATTCGTCATGGACAGATGGAGTGGTTCTAGGCCCTAGTGACGCCATTAGGAGGTGGTGCACGACAGAACAAAAGCAGGGTAATAGTAGGCTGGAAAGATGTGCTTTGGCAATCGCGGGCACTAGTAGATAGAAACGACTAGGCCACCGCCGATTCTGATGCATGAAATCAGCATCTATTTGGGCGGATGATTCTTGATCTTGGAATTGAGATTTTCTGTGTTAAATGGTGTGTCATTTTCTGTGATATTGCTTTTAAGGATAACACGTATTCTAAAATTTAAATTTTAGGATTATTTTTTAAACGATTAGGATGTGATTTTAGAAAGATGTCACAGAAAGTGATACACTATTTGACATAAAAGATGTGGACTCATGATCTTGGCTTCATCCCAATGACAAAGTATGCAACTCCTGCTCCTTGGCAACCACTTCTAATGCATGAAGTCAGCATCTATTTGGGCGGGTGATTCAAGATCTTGGAATGAGATTTTTTATGCTAAGCGGTGTGTTATTTTTTGTGACATTGCTTTTAAGGATAACAGTATGATGAAATTTTAAAAAGATGACACGAAAAGTGATACACCATTTGACACAGAAGATCTGAACTCATGATCTTGACTTCATCCAATGGCAAAGTATGCAACTCCTGCTCCTCGGCAACCACTTCTAATGCGCCAGAATTAATTTGACTGGTCAAATTAAAAGTAATAAAGAATGGATTTCTATAATTTATTTATTTTGGAGAGAAATAAAACAGATAGGACATTAGCAGAAGATTGTCTAACTACTATTTCCAATGGATAAAGGAAAATATGCTTGTGTACCAAGAGTGGCACAGGTAGTCTCTTTTGCCTTTCCATTGTCTATCTGGTTTCGGTGCCATGTAAGCCAAGCTGTTCCATTCAACGACTAGAAACTTCCCATCAGATATATTAAGCTTTCGCTCCACTCACTCCGATGTCAAAGGTTTTCCACCTGTCTCGTAGTAGATTGTACTGAGTCCTGTTTGCTTCCATATGTTCTTTTCTTCCATCTTCTCTCTAGCACCTTTGGCCTCTTGCCACTGACCCACTGAAGCATGGATGTTAGAAAGAAGAACGTGCATCCCAGATTCATTTCCTCCAACCTCACAGGCCTTCTTTGTGATATGCTCGGCCACCTTGATATCGCCTCGCACCAAGCAACCGCCCAACATAGACCCCTGTACAGCCATATCCGGCTCATAAGGCATCTCATTCACTATACACCATGCTTCCTCAAGCAAACCATTCCGGCACAGCAAGTCTATAAAGCAACCATAGTGATCGAGTGTTGGACTTGTTCCAAGTTGTTTCTCTATACTAGCAAAGATCTTTCGACCTTCATCCACCAAACCTCCATGACTACAAGCGAACAAGACACTGCTGAATGTGAAGTCGTTTGGCCTCAATCCTCTCCTTTGCATTATATAAAACAACTTCACGGCATCTTCTATTCTTCCATGGATAGCTAGTGATTTGATTATAACATTATAGCAAAACACATCCTTATTTGGGATTTTAACAAAAATGGTAAATGCACGATTGACATCGCCACATTTAGCGTACATTTCTGCAAGGGTAGTACCTACTACAACTGCCATGTCAGACCAATCTCTTATTAGGTAATGTAACCACTTCCCAAAATCTAGAGCACCCAACTGAGCACAAGCTGAGAGAGCTGAAACAAATGTGAACCCATCTGGATTTATACCTCCCAATTGCATTCGTGCAAACAAATCCAAAGCCTCCTTACATTTTCCATTCTGGGTGTAGCTCGAAATTATAGAATTCCAAGAAACCACATTCCGCTCGGGCATTTTCTCAAACAGATCTCTGGCAGTTTCAAAGTCTCCGGCATCAGTATAAGCTCTTATCATTGAAGTCCATGACACTACATTTTTCTCTGGCATTCTGTCGAACAAATGCCTCGCACTTGCCACACCCCCTACTCGAGCGTAGCCCGAAATCATGGTGTTCCAAGAATATACATCTCTTTCAGGCATATAATCAAACAAGTCTCTAGCACAATCAACATCTCCAATACTCACATACTTAGCAATCATGCGATTCGATAGTTCCACTGGCTTAGTCGGCACATCGTCAAAGATTCTTCTAGCATCATTAATCCTCTCAGTTTTACATACATCATCGAGTTCAAAGGAATCCGCCATTTTTACATAAAAATTAAAAAGAGAATCAGCAACTGAAAAGGCAGTTTCGAAACCAGTCTTAATAACTCGACAATGCACCGTTTCCCCTGTTCTGTACCAACCCAACTGGCAGCATGAATTCAGTACATAAGGATACGTATAGTTATTAGGCTCAAGTCCTCTTTGGGGCATTTCAACAAACATAGATACGCACTTGTCAAAAGGACCATTAAAAGCGTACCCTCTGACCATAAGATTCCAAAGGCTGATTTCCCTAACCCTAACGCTGCCACCCAATCGAGTGAAAACGAGATCCGAATATTCCATACTTCCGAATTCGGTGCTTCGCCGGAGAAACTTGAGCAAAGTTAAACCATTCGGGGTGATGGATCCTGTGAGAATTAAAAAGGCGTGGATTTGTTTCAGCTGTTTGAAGGTGCAATTTGCCAGAAAGTTCGAGACTTTAAGGTCGACGGTACAAGGCATTTGTAAGTCTCCTAATGTCTCCTGTAACTGATAACTTAACATTCATGCATAAACGGATATATGGTTTGCCAAGACTAGTAAAATAACAATTAATTTAAATTTTAGAAGATTAACTATTACTGATAGCGAGGAAGGGGAATTATAAATTAAGGAAGATTTGTTTTGGCTTTTTAGCTTTTGATTAGTACGGATTCATGGTAAATTATCATCCTGAATTACCTAACAGATTGTGCTATATTTATTCCTTCGAGATTAGGGCAAGTGAAAATATTAGTAAACTGAAGGAATTTTCAGCCATCGGATTAGCTTAACAAGTCGAGCATAAGATCTCTTTGTGAAAAGTCAAGTATCTGAGCCAGCAAACGGCTTCTGGTGCATGGTGCCTTAGGTTGCTTTACTGAGTTGAAATGCAGTTTAGGTAGGGTAGGTATTGAAAACAATGACCGTGGTTTGATTAGATAAGTTGATGCAATAGTTGACAAAAGCCTTAGCTCTTGCTCTACGCCAACAGCGCAAAGGGAATAATTCCTATCTATTAACAGGTTGAAGTAAATGAAATTTCATCAGTAGCGAGTGTTAAATTTGATAAGTTTGTGTCTGAAGTCCAATGTTTTAAACTTCATTTATGCCGACACGAAGCTTTGGATGGCCTTTTCTATTGACAATTTGCAGAGGAGTTATACGAGGACATTTATCTTGAGCGTGTGGATATTTCTAGCAACAGGCTTTAGAAAAGAAGACTTTGTTCTATAATTGACAATGATTGTTAGTATACTATAGAATATAGCAATCAACATTCGAAGCTTCTGCAGTTGACCTGTATAGGTTTATGAAAGAGTTGTGTTGACCATAATATATAAACATCCACCAAAACATAATCAACTAGTAGAAAATGTTTACTTAATACAATTGATTACTTATTTACATCCACATATTTTTATATGTGGATAGTACCAAAGAGAACTAAGAAATAAACTTGGCAATTAGGAAGCTCGTTATTTCTGCTTCCATATGATCATTTTGGATTAGAGAGTTGTACATTTCATTTGTTAATCCTCATTGGAATTGTCTATTATTTTTCTTTCTTTGACAGCAACCTTTGCTAGTAACATCAACTCCAAATTTGATTTTTACTGAAAATCTTGAACTGATTAGCGGCTTTATTTTCATCTAACTAACCAGAAATAGAGGATCTTCTTATAAATGCTGGGGGGGGGGGGTGTTGAGAGAGTGGACAACGTTAAACAGGAATCATGAAGTATGACATGCCTATTTTATTTTGTTTAGTTGAATCTCTGTTCCTGTATTTTTAATTTTTTGTTTGGAAGTTTAATAAATGCATTTGGTACTTTATGCTGTGGTCATCAACAATGATGCTGTAAACGACATAAACTACCATGCTTACGGGATTTTCATTTGATTAATCTGCTTCTTGCAAATAAGGATTTCTTTACAGTATGGCCTGCCTGCTGAGACAATTCTGTTTGCATTTCTATAACTTGAAAGATCATTTGACTTGTTAAAGTTCCGACAACTAAGCTTATAACTATATAGCTAATCTAGGTTTCCAATTGGTTTCTAACAGATTGCACCGGCCACTGCAGCAGATTACATACCTCATACTATTCTAAAATTTTTATTTAGCTCATACTCCACCCAGAAAAATGAAAAAATAGTGCTCCTTTTCAATAGAAATCTTTGGAAGCATGAAAAATTATTTGTAAATGTAATAAAATGAAAAGACACTGGTACGGAGATACAAACATCGTCATTAGCCCGGAAAACTGAAAATTAAAAAAAATGCCACCAACCCTAACCCTGTTCTGACATTTTAGAAGTCTAACCTTGGTTTCATTTTTCTGATTGGGAAAGAAAGATGATTCCTTAATATAAGTTGTATCCCTGATTATTCTAGTTGATGTTTAGAGTTGATTGAGGAGTTCAACTATTTTATTCAAATATAAGTATAAATTATAAACTGCCAGTTACAAAGTTTGAGCACAAATCATCAAGATGGGGTACGTCTAATAAAATTGCTGTTAATATGGTGCAGGCAAGGCACAATTTAAACTAACATTGGTGCCATGGTCCTATGCTCCTATGTTTGTTTATATACATTATTTTAGCTAAGAATGTTTTCTTTTCAAATGGTATTCCAGTTGAAAAAGTTGGACCCTGTTCTCACATACTTGAAATGTCACATATTCAGAAATATTCCATTATTCCTCCGGAGAATATCAAATCCATATAGAACAAGTTTTTCCAATAATACTCTCTCCATCCCAAACTTACTGTTAATTTTTGTTCACGAGTATTTCTTTTACTGCATGGGAAAGGAAGAAGCTTCTATCATTTGGAACTAACGGGAATTTGGTGCAAACCTCTTCCCAAACTTGACTTTTTTTCTGAAACAAAATTTAGACAGCTTGGTCCTCTCGTAATCCTTTCTGTAGTTTCATGCCTAAGCTTGTCTAATATTCGGAGTAATTTGTCAACATTTATACCTACTCCTCCTGTGTTGGATATATCTATTTTTCCTTACAATTGCTTCAGCTTTGTCAAATTAGAAAGCAAAATGTAGAAAGTACAGCAATTGAAAATATTGTCTCTGGAGTCTGGACTAGAACAAATCATCTGTTGTTTGGAAGAGACAAAGACTACATGGTGGTATATTTACATAATTAATGAACAATGGTTTTTATTCTAACTACAATCCTTTAAAATTCCGTGTCGTAAAAACAGAATGCTTGGAGGTTTTATTTTACACCTTCTATTCATTGGCCTACAGCATAATTCTCAAAAATATCAGTTTCCTATCATTTTCCTGTAATTTAATTCTATATTTCATATGGTGAATGTGATTCGAGGATGCTATGGAATGATTTTGTAAAAGATATGATCAATAAAATAATGCAAAAAGATTATTTCAACTCACAATTAAATATTCTAGTGTTGGATGGTACTCGGCAGTTTCAGCATCTGATTTGCAGGAGGATATTTTTTTGAAAAAAAAAAATAAAATACTACAATGATTATTAACTTGAACTCCAACAAAAATAAACAATTTAAGTACTTGGAATGGATGAGCTATCTGTTTAAGGATTTGGTGAAAAAATGTTGGATTGGGATGTGATAGTCATTTTGATCCTCCTAAAGTTTTCTTGTTCTCTGATCCATATAAAGAGGAGTGGATGGGAAAATACAATAGGTTGACGGGACGAGTCCGCCTTCCATTCATAAGTGTTTCTCTAGCTAGCTAGAGAAATACATTTATCTGTCTTCTGGCCAATTGAGCAATGAAATGCAAGAAACTCTATAAACAATATTAACTTTTAACCATCAGGGCCAAGTTGTTATTTCTAAAAACAAACATGATTTTAGATGGATGTGAACATTATCATCAGTTGTGGTAACTGCAAGAAAGGTAGATTGTCAAACCATGCATTCCATGTTTTGGACATGTAATATTAAAAGAAGGCACATCATTCCATCTTTTGATTAATTTAATAATAACTTTGATTAGAGTTGATTGGCAGAGGATTTGTTAAACGTTGCAGACGAATGAGAAGTAGGGTTGACATAGAAACACTAGCTGTTTCTGCCACAACCACATTTCTGAATGCCACGCAAAAAGTCTCTTTTGTTTTTTTTAGTATTTTAACATTTTAGTTTTCGTTTCTGTATTTGTAAAATATATACCGTGTGAATTAGGATTAGGATTAACAATTTAATGATTGTATCTCACACCAAACAATTAAATGATTGTATGTCAAGTGCTAACCATCTTATCTTGTCGCTTATTCAATGATCACAATCTTTTCCTTGATCTCAATCAGGCTGGGAGTTAAATTTGTATAGTATAACGTATGGAACTTGCTGGAATTTATATCCGCTTCTTATTACCCTAGCTCGTTTCTTTTTTCTTGGGTTCAACTTGTTTTACCCAGTTGTGAAGTTTAAGTGGATGCAAATGAAGTTCAAGGTCTTATTTCATTTTGGGTTTGTTATTGGAGTGAAAATGATACGGTTGGCCAAATGATGGATTGTGGTTAAACAGTGATTAGTAAGAACCACGAGCTCTCCTTTCAAACTTGTGGATTTTGTCTGGTTAATATGGTATAGAGCTCCAACATGTATTTAAATGTTCTGATAGCGTAATTGAGCAAAAAAGTTCCACCTTTTCCCTATTTTCCTATCTCTTATTGCAATTGATGGCTACTCCTACCTATCACTTTCTGTAACTTCTAAGTCAGAAGAAGAGAGGTTTGGTTTGAACGTGTTTTCACTTTGCAGTACAAAGAAATTGCAGTCCTAATCAACAATTAACCTCCCTCAGTCAAAGCTTTTTTATTGGTCCTGGGGTTGGATTGATGTAGATAAAGGAAAACCAGTAATTTTATTTAAAAAAAATGAAAAAGGTAACTACAGTTTAGTGAACTGACATCTCTGACGTTATCTTAACTCTTTATTGCTAAATCATTGTAGTTTGCCGACGCTTCAGCATTCTGATGTCGAAGAGGGGTTCTGTGAGCTACAACATACGACATCAGGTATTTCCATCATTATTTATGTTTCTTTTTTGGTTGTGTTTCTTTGTATTCATCCGTTTATGCAAAGATTCAGTTTTAACATTTCTTGTTCTTTTACAGTGTCTTGATCATTTGTCTTGACCAAACACTTACAAATTTGTTTGCCTTTACAAAATTATAGAAGTTGGGACTTGTAGTATTTATAATTTGTAATGAGTGAATATTTTTTCACTCAAGTCGGAATATGCGTATGTTAAATATTTGATTTAATCAGTCATATGTCGACTTTTTAACTAGGAAGTTGGATTATTTGATCAAATATAGGTTTTATTTTAGTTTAGCCTGTTCGAATCAGGGCGAGATGTAGATCCTATATATATATATATATATATATAATCAAAATTTGATCAAAATTTGTAGAGACTGTGTAGAGATGGCGTATAATGATGTTAAGATGGCCAGGACAAGTTTCTATGATGTATTGACTTTTGTCTTTAATGCAATGTATATTTTGTTTTCAGAAAAGAAACGAAAAAGAGATATTGTTTGATTAACATAGTATAGCAAATAGAGCTACTCCTTTCTACGACGAAGACCGAAGAAGCATGGAACTATATATCGACCACAAATCAGGACAGAACTTCCGTATACCGTTTTCATGAATTCGAGGGACCAAATGCATTTCAAAAGCTGATACAACGGTAATTTTCTTTGCATCCACATCAGTGAGTCTCTTTACTAGGAAAATTTTATTGGGGTTGCAATAATGGATTTTGTTTTCTAAGAGGACATGGTACCATCAGAGCCTTTAAGCATGCTAAATGACACAACCTAGATGATCCCAGTCTCCGGTGGTCCTAAACAGTAATAACTAATAAGAATTCTCTGAAGGGGACACCTATTGTATTTGGTCTGGCACCAATTGCACTAGTTTATGGTTTTGAATTTGTCTTAACATACTAGAAAAACAATCATTTGTCCTTTTCATTTTGGACGAAAGGAAAAGTATTATTTAATTATTAATTAAGGTTTAAAAAGAGCATAGTATGACTTATCTTCCCTATATAATCGAAGCATCTGCACTCAGCAGCCTATGTCTGTCTGTCTCCTCTCTCTTACGCAAAAGGTCATTGTCTTTAAGCTCTAACTCAGTATAGACATAATTAGCTTTGTCTTCTTGAAAATATTTGTCTGCACAATGGGGTCTAAGCCATTAGAGAAGCCAAAGCTCAAGCACAAGAAGGGTTTATGGTCACCAGATGAAGATAAAAAGCTGAGTGATTACATTCTAAACTATGGTCATGGGTGTTGGAGTGCCGTCCCCATTAACGCTGGTAAGTTAGAATCACCTGTGTTTGCTTTATACTTGCTGGATTAAATACATTTTTTCTTCTTGCTACTACAGTTGTATGAAAACGTCAATTCTTAAAAGAAAATCCTTACTCCAGATTAGCACTTCCGAATGTCTGCGATGCAAATTTATGCGGCTTTCATGTGAACATTTTCTGACAAGTTATTCATTCCTGAATCTTGTAGGGCATTATTCTTTTACTGTTACTTTCTCAGTTGAAATTCTTGCTTGAGTTTTGACTTGCAAACTAAAGGTTACAATTACTCCAGTACAAATCCTATAGACATTGCATGCAATCCTTGATAGATGATTTATATGAAAGAGGAAAGTAGAAGTCAAGTTTAGTATAGTTTAAGCCAATTTTCTAGGAATTGTATTTTGAAATTAGTAGGGTGATTGCATTGTAATTCAACAGACAACAATAATGTAATTTATCTGGTAAAGATGAGATAACTAAATGAAAGCGATTGATGCTGAAAGTCTTGGTACATTGCTTAAAGTATACTTAGTTGACTTTTGGGGTTTTCTGACTCTTCATTCTTATTATGTTTTGCAGGTCTGCAAAGGAATGGAAAGAGTTGTAGATTAAGGTGGATTAATTACCTACGGCCAGGATTAAAGCGAGGGATGTTTACCATTCAAGAGGAGGAGAAGGTTCTGACCCTTCATAGCATGTTAGGCAACAAGTAAGCAGCATAATTCCTCCAAAATTAAGAACGCATTGCAAATTGTAGTTCTTAGTTCTTACAAGACATTAACAAGGTCGATCAAAAGAATAATTAAAAAAATAAACCTCTAATTTAGAGTCTCTCAATCTACAGGTGGTCTCAGATATCACAACATTTACCTGGAAGGACAGATAATGAAATAAAGAACCACTGGCATTCTTATCTGAAAAAGAAAGTAGCAAAAATGGACAATGAAGCCCAAAACAAGAACGAAAATACAAATTCAAATGCAGGGAAAGTAGAATCTTGTTCTTCTCTGCAGTCAACAACAAGAAACTCCAGTTTTGATTCACTCCAAAACATGGAAGGATTGTCAAATGATGCAGGCCACTTTCTGCCACGAGATTTTGATCACCCAAATGAATCTTGTCGCAGCAAGCTGCCCAAGATTCTGTTTGCTGACTGGCTTTATGTTGACCAATTTCATGATTTTGGCAATTCAAGTGAGGCAGCAGTTTCCACGGATGCTTACAGTGTCCAGAGTGGTGTACAACAACATGAGGTATCCTTTGGTAGCGACACTCAACAAGCTCTAAGTGATGTTTCAGCTGATGGTATGTCGCACGCACAATTGAAGTTCGAGGATCAAATTTTAGAAAATGGCTTTGTTGATTTTATCTCTGCGGATAATATGCATAGAGATTTCAATATGATCAATGATGTAATGTATGATTGTGGTGCCTTGTTTTCAGATACCCCGTCCTTAGCATAATCCCATGAGACGGGGTTGGGCTGAAATAGTTTAATTCCCCTATGCTTGTGGCCTGCAGAGATTGTGTACAAAGTTATTTGTCATTCATTTAACAAAAGATCTTGGCTAGTCGGATGAAACACCATTAGTACGTGTCCTTTGCTTGTAAGTGTCGATACAAACCAATAAAAGAAGTGAACATGAGATTCATGCTATGAAGCTCGATATGTCCAGGGGCGAATGACCGAGAGATCCACAAACAGAATGAGATTCAGAGAAGCCGTTACAAAGTAGCTGATGTTATTACCAGTTGATCAAATACTCGGAGACAGAAATCCAAAGACACAGCAGAACAGAGTCAAGAATGTAGAACATGGCTTTTATCTTTATTTTCATGTGCTTTAATTTCTTTTGCCTAAATTCTGTAACTGTGAATGATTATTCCAAATTCATGTACATGTAAGCTTAGTTTGTAGAATTTGATGAATAAAAAAACATAGAACATTAGATTTCTCTAGAAATGAGAAACTAAGATTTGCACCCCCAGAATCCGGATCAATGATACAAATCCGGTGTCGGTTCTATCGAATCTCATTGAATCGTCCGAATCTCGTCACAGTTGGGGGTGGCCTCGGTGGTGATGTGCGCCTAAGAAACCTGCATCAGTTTGTATTAGCAGTATGGAAAAAGGACAAAAATCCAAATTCTGTACTGCTCAAATAGTCTTGTACAGAGTAGAAACGGTTGATGGTATTAGAGCCGTAGATAACTACAGAATAGAATCATTTTCTTGAACAGCAAAGCTGCTCATGATTCAACATCGTCTTTCTACCCCGAGTGTAGTCCTGATCTGCACCGGAGCGCTTCTTTCTTGATCAGCTCAATTACTGCAGTTATCGTAAATGGATCATGGCAGAAATGATGGTGTTATTATACAAAGATGAGATGATAGGTTTCCTTGATGGAAATTATTGAATACTAGTGAATGCCCGTGTCCAAGGACACGTGACATCACTTTTTTAATTACAAATTTATTATAATCAAGTATTAATTTCATAAATAATTATAATTTACAATTAAATATAATAATTAATTTTAAATGAATAAAAAAATGTTAGTTAGTATTTACAATTTACAAAAATACCATATTATTTTGCAT
>JAOTQG010122411.1:0-10551 GCA_025631175.1 Iris virginica | reverse complement strand
GAATCTTTGGTTTGATGACTTGCAATTGGAGAAGAATCCGGTGGTGGTGGATATGACAGTGGTGGTGGTGGTGGTGATGATGAACCAGTGATAAACTGATAATGGTGATTATGATAAAAATAATTAATTATAATATACATAATATTGAGATTAATAATTTAATTTTATATTTTTTTTCATACATATTTTAAATTGCATACATATTATTTTTGTTTTTATATTTTTTTAATTTAATATATATTTTAAACATATTTTCTATCTTTCCAGTTTTATTTTTTATTAATTATTACAAACACAACATTTACATTTTAAAATTTTCACAATGCACCCTTCTGCTTTAAAGTTATAATTTTGATGTGATGGACCATTTTACCCTTCAAAATAAGTGAATTAACGATCTATTAACGGAAAAATGTAACAGAATGGCCTTTCAATAGAAAAATGAAAGTTCGATGATGATAAATAATAAAAAAATACTTCAGTGTCTGAATGTAAAAAATGGGTATAATTGAGTGATTTTTCTTGCAATTTACCCTAAATCTTAACTAAATTAACATGCTCTATTCATTGTTATTTTCTTTCGCGTAGGTTTTTCCTAACGGTCCTAACAATTACAATAGTTAATTACCCTACATTTTACTCGGAGATGGATGAATAGGGATAGAAATAGTAGCAA
Source organism: Iris virginica (assembly GCA_025631175.1). Taxonomy (NCBI): domain Eukaryota; kingdom Viridiplantae; phylum Streptophyta; class Magnoliopsida; order Asparagales; family Iridaceae; genus Iris; species Iris virginica. Next base: position 9,875 of record JAOTQG010122411.1, on the reverse strand, counting down.
TTTTCGATCGGAGTTTGTTACATGAAAAAAAAATAAGCTGGAGCTTGCGGTAATAGACTCTTGTATTCATATAAAAATGTACAAACTATATATTGATTCTCGTCATCCTCATGACTTCCTAGGGGGTAAAAGAATGTATAATCTTTTGATTACCAAACTAGATAGTCCTCAATTGCACTAAATTGTCTATTTTTTAAAAATTTTCATCACAATTTAGTTGCTTGGAAGTAAATGTAAAATATTTCACTACTTCCTTCATCCCAAATGAGTGCCAACATATTTTTTTCTTTAAAACATCAATATAAAATTTCATAAAATTATTTATTATAATCGTTTATCATAATTTATATTTTAGTATTTTAGTCATTATTAGAAAAATAAGCAATTCATCTAAGACGTAATTTTTTTTATAAATATTTGATTAAATATTTAATTAAATTTTTATTCATAATAGAAATACTTTAGTATAACCAAATGAAACAATTGGTCTAAAACAGAAAACTAATACCGTAGTAATAGAAAAAAAGGGTTAATAAATGTTGACAAGCATTGATCAAATTGGAAGTTGGAAGTATATAATTCAACCAAAAGGGACAAAAAATGAAACAAAGTAGTAGTAGTCCTGGTACTAGTAATAGTATGAATAATAGATATTATTCCCTCGAATTACTAAAATCGTGGATAACACAAAACCGGTATCCAAACGTCTGGCAAAGGATCATAAATAAAAAGAGAAAAAGAACAAAAGAGATGGACCAAAATCCAAAAGATGCCAGAGGTTATAGACCACTTCGCAAACAACCAAACAGATGAGAACAGTAAATAAAACAAGAGGCAGGGACATAGGCGTCATTCTATATACTGCCACGAAGCGCATTCATTTCCCATCTTGTCTTCTTCGATAACGATCAAAAGCAGGTGGATACCCATAACCTGTTCTCAGCCCCCCTCAAATCCCCTCGTTATTTTCTCTCCAAAAAGAGGTTGAAGAAACCAGGAATGAAACGCAGACCACAGCTTTCTCTCTAAGTTTCTCTCTCTCTCTCTCTCTCTCTCTCTCTCTCTAGATCGATCGTAGTCATGAAGCGAGCCGGAGGAGATCCGATCACCGTTGACGACGTGAAGATGAAGAAGGCGAAGGCGGGGGACGGCGATGACGTGGCGGAGGAGGAGGTTTTGGTGGTTGCGGAAAGGACGGAGGCTGTTTTATTGGACGAGAATCTGCTGTACGAAGTGCTGAAACACGTTGACGCGCGCTCGCTAGGCGCTGCGGCGTGCGTTAGCAAGCAGTGGCATAGGCAGGCGCAGGACGAGCGTCTTTGGGAGCTGATCTGTACGCGCCACTGGGCAAATATCGGCTGCGGCAAGCAGCAGCTGCGTTCCGTAGTCCTCGCGCTCGGCGGCTTCCGACGCCTCCACTCCCTCTACCTTTGGCCTCTGTCGAAGCCATCAAGCAGCAGCAGCTCATCGTCGTCTTCATCTTCCGTTGCTGCGTCGAAGTCGTCTTGGCCGTGCCTTCCTCCGGCGCCGACAGCTCTTGTCCCGGCGAGGTCCACCGGCGGAGGGAAGACTCGATGGGGGAAGGATGAGGTTAATCTTTCATTGTCACTGCTCTCAATTAGGTACTATGAGAAGATGAATTTCAGCAACAGAGGCAAATAATGCGATCGTGCGTGGCCAATTCGGAGAATTTTTACCTTAATTTGGTAGTATGTTGTCCCCTTTGTTGCTTGTAATTCATCCATGCCTGGTTTGAACCGAGTAAAAGTAGTATAGAGAGAGAAGATCAGATCTCTGTGTAATTCAGTAAACCCTAACTAAGTATTGTTGTTATGAGTAATTGTTGTGCTAATTCTGAATCCTCCTGCGCAGCATGAGTACGCGGTGGTGTTGTAAATTGAAGTTGATTTGATTGATAATCTATTATGATTGTTGAGTTTGATCGATCAGTTTCGGTTATTTGTAGTTTTGCCTAATTGGGATCTCTATTGTTTGGGTAACAGAAGAAAGGGGAAAATCATAAGGGGGTAAATTGTAATATTGTTAATACTCCGTTGACAGATTCGCATCATTAATTTTTCTTAGTAGTAGTATTGATTGTTTGTTGGAAAATTACTACTACTACTAATGAGTAAATTTAACACTGGGAATATAAAACGGAGGAGAGGGACCGGAGGGTGGGAGGAAAATGTGGGGAATGAATGCTTAGAACGAGGGGGAAAAGTATAAAGAGATGGAGACAAAACTGCAGGAAAAAGTATGCAACCAACCCAACCCAAACCACGCGTTTGTGGCACTTGGTTGAAGACGGGGGTGTGTTTTTGTCTGTGAGTGGCGCATGAACAGGGGGAAATGTGTGCAAGAAGGAAGGAAACGCAGCTAAAGTTTGGGGGACTGAGCGGTGTGTCGTGATGCTTGTCCATATTGTGTTAAAATGGAGAATGGTCCGAGGGGGGTGGTGGTGGATTTTGTTTCTTCTCTAGTTTTAGTCTAGTGTAGGCAATAAGAGAGTACAATACTTTTATAACATTTGGGTAGTTTTATAACATTTGGGTATTGTTTTTATCGCCCAGACCAGACGCTGGCCTAATTGGCAATCCATGGCCTAATTGGCTACCTACCAGACTTTTTTTTGTGATTGTTCGAGACTCTACAATGTGTATATCAGGTAATGCTTTGATGTCGTTTTGGTACGTGCTCCGTTTAGATTTATGTTTTTGCTCAAATCATAGCAAAGTTGAACCAAATATTTGGTGTTTCTTGGATTCATATGCTGGCGCAGTTTGTGGGTGGTAAAGCCAAGGTGAGCAAATACTGTGGGGGATTATTAGCTCTAATTTTTGATCATCTGATGATCAAGTTACAAGTTATATCTGTACTCTCTGTTCTAGAACGGATTAGTCTTTCATAGTTCATAAAGAAAAACAGATACTTGATCTTCAACTGTGTGTGGGAAGTGTGGGGATTATTAGCTCTAATTTTTGATCATCTGAAGATCCTACTGTGATGGAAAATAATCATTTACTCCTACGTAGTAAGAGTTTGGAAGTTTTCTTATGAAGACGGGTTCCATTTTGTGGTTTACGGTTTCTTTTTGCCCTTTAAAATGATTCAGTAATGATTAAATTTAAATAAATGACAGATAGAGATAGTGAGCGGGTGATAATATTAAGCATTGTGGTGAAGCTATTACAGTAGTATGATTTATCCCATAGCAAGCAGTCAAAATTTTTCAATAACTGATCAACATGTTTGATGATATGCTAGAGATAGTGAGCGGGTGATTAGAGAAGGTTGGGAGACCTAGTTCTAGGTGTGCCGTACTGCCGTGCCAGGAAGATGAATATCATGAATGCTTGTGACTCGAAGCTATTGTGAAAGGGTTATGACTCGATGAATCAGACAGGAGTTTTTCTTAATTGAATCAATCTAGGTCCTTAATTCTCTGAAATGGATGATAGTAGTATGGCTCAAAGAACATGTTACATTCGGGATGAATTTTTTTAGCATTGAATGGTAATGTTATAGACTGAATATCCACGTTACTTGTATTTTGCTCTTGGTTATGGAAGCTTTCACTTGTATCTATAAAGGGAAGACGAACACCAAGGACTAATTAACGGATAATTTGAAGGGAAGGGCACGGAAAATGTTTCGAGTACAGGTGATGTGGCTTGGCAGCGAATAGAAAGAAGAAAATACGTACTTCTGTAACTAAAGTTCGCAGGAAAAATGGGCACTTGAAGATATTTTGTGAGTTACATTTCATCACTATGGAAAATGATAATAAATCATCAAAGTGCCGCATCAACGTTAGATCGTTCTGACACAGTGTTTGAATAATGGAACTTGTAGAGCACTAGGATTGATTCTCTGCAGGGGGGTAATGCATGACCAGTGGCATCGTCAAAACTTATATCGAGTTTACTGGCTCTGTTTAGAAGGATTATTAAAAAGGCAATTTACAGGGATATATAATAGTATTTCAAATCAGAAACTAACAACCTGAATCTACAGGAGGAATACTTCTACTATACCCGGCTTTCAATGATTCGTGTGTCGCCGTTTTTAAATGAACAAAGCAAAGCAAAACGACCTCGTGATAAACCCAACAACCAAAAATGTTTTTCCCATTGTAAGAAAGGAAAGTAGTCTAATTTTCTTCGCTCAGGAAACTGAAATGCTTAATTATGAGAGGAGTCTGCAACGGGAAGAAGATCAAAAGCAAAGACAGGGGAAAGGGGAGCAAAATGTTTTAGTTGAAAATGTGTCTATCCCACATGGAATGATAGTCGTGAAAAATTAGAAAACGGCATAATATAAAAATGAGATGGAGAGCTGGCGTTTAAACTTACATACCTGGATGGGGTCTATGGGTGATCAAGAAGGCCCATGGCCTAGGATGGTGACCTCTATTGCACTCAAGAGGTGCGCTAGCCTAAGGTCGGCCCATGTGGCCGCACCTACATCATAATTTCTGGCAGTGGGGGCCTGTGTTCGCGCGGCCCCTGTCATTGTTTCAACTCTAAAGTTTAATCTTATATTTTATGCCCAATTCATGATGATGTATTTTAATTTGGGATTAAATTTTTCTTGTTAACTTTTAAAAGAAAAATTGAACAATTATTTTGAAACGTGGAAAATAAATATAGTAATATATTTTATTTCATTTAGAAGTTCACTAATTTGATAATTAAATGGAAAATAAAAGATATACAACACAAATTTGAGACTCTTCGCTCTCATGGTCTCAATAATTGCTTTTCTGAAGGGAACCAGAAAATCACACAAGCCACATAGTACGATTGCCTCGCCAATTTCTTCCACTGACGGGCTGAAGAAGAGTCAAAAGAAGAGTTTGATCCTGGTTCAGAACAAAAGAATGTATGCTGCCTGCGGAAGACATCTAACAATCGGACTTAAATATTCAACTTTTTTTAATTAAGTATTAATTTTATTGCAGTGATAAAAGGGCTTTTACTTATATAATTAAGCATATATTTTCTTTCAAATTCTTGTATCTCAGACGTAATTGTGGTATTTGAGGCTGAAAAAGGATTAAAAAGTATGTTTTCTTATTTAAATTAGGTTTAAGGCACATGATAATTTACATTAGCTTTTTAAGTAGGGTTGTGGGTCGACCTGAGAGTTCGAGTTTGACTATGTTTGAATCACGTTTTATATCGAGCGCCTAGGCATTAGGAGTGCCCATTTTCTGTAACAATATACATAAAGATTATGAATTAGGTACATAATATGATTATGAAATGCACATGAGTTATATAATTATCATGTTCATAATTATTACGTACATTTCATATTCATATTATGTACATAATTCATAAACCATATGTATATTTATGAAGAAAATAGGCATTCGATATAATTTGCGGTTTGGTAAGCAATTTGAGTTCGTAACTTTGTTAAACGAGCTATTCGTGAAACTAGAGAATTTTTACATATAAATTTTAATCAAATACATTTTTTAATTTAAGTTTGTTATAATTTAGTGTGTAAAAAATATCAAAATAAATCATATGTTTACCAAAACTCGAAAAATCGACATGTTAAGTCGTTTAACGCATACTTTTAGTTATATACGGATCCACCTTCATTAGAAAAAAAAAAAAAAAAATTGAGAATCCAATTTTGAGAGTTCTTCACTGATCCGTCTAAGCCAACGTTGTCGAATACATTATAGAAACATGAGTTTCCAAAGAAGTACGTGCCTCCTTTTAGACCGGAAACTCACCTCCACATTACTAATTTCACAGCCTTTCCAAAAGTGAGTTCAACGGTAAAACAACAACGTTGGACAAATACCGACTTCTTGCAATTTTCCATGTTGTAGGTTGCGTTTCTTAATCGAAATATTTAATTGGTAATTAAGTGATAATACTACAATCAATGATAGAATCATAGAAATACTCCTATATCAAAAGTAAACAATCACCATATATCAAAGGTAAACATTTATTTATTTTTAATCAAATATTTATAAAACTATTAAATTTTTTATTAATTATTTATCTAAATAATAATATTGAAATTTTGAATCTAAAACATAATAAGTATATATTTTAAAAAAAATTAATAATTTTTTTGGGGTGGAATGGATATGTTTTAGGGGGAAGCAAGGGTAGATCTACGTACTTACGTAGGGCCTTGTGGAGGCAGGAGCCCTATTCAATTTTTAATAATTTTTTTTGTATAATTATGTGTAAATATATAAGTGTCTCTATAAAATAATTATCTAGGTCAAATTTTCAAAAAAATATTTTCTGGATATTTTTATCCAGATTTTTTAGTTTTTATTTTTTCTCTTTTATTGATTTCATAATTTTTCTATCTATCTATCTCTCTCTTATTTTTGACTTTAATCATTATAAAAATTAAAAATTAAATAAAAAAATCACCAATCCAAATGCACCCATATCTCCTTAATAAAAATTAGATTAAATTGCTAAAATAGTCCCTTACTAAAAAAATATTTGGAGAAAAATTCTTAACTCAAGATTGCTCAATTTCGGTCACTGTACTGAAAAAATCAAGCACAATGATCGGTCTTCAATTCTAATTTTGCTCCAATTAAGTTTGAAATAGAAATAAGCATATATGACACTTGCTAATTACGAGTGTACTGAAAAAATCAAGCACAATGATCGGTCTTCAATTCTAATTTTGCTCCAATTAAGTTTGAAATAGAAATAAGTATATATGACACTTGCTAATTACGAAAATAAAAACCTCCAAGTCATTCATTTTCTCCGTCAAATTGACTTATTTTCTCCACTTTTTACAACAAGAATATGAGTGAATTTGAATTTTTTTTTTTGTCATTAGCAAGTACCATGCATGTTTATTTCTATTTCAAATTTAATTGGATTGAAATTAGATTTTAGTACCAATTGCACTTAATTTTTTCATTACAAGGATCAAAATTGAACAATCTTGAGTTTAAGGATTTTTTTCTCAAATATATTTTGAGTTTAAAGACCATTTCTGCAATTTGGACGAAAAATTATATAGTAATCAAGGAAAAAAGTTGCATAATTAAGGAGGAGATACATAATTTTCAGCGTTAACTTTATTGCTTGATGATCAATGAATCAAAACCAACACGGGCGGCATTTTTAATCATGTAACAAATCAAACCTTCCATAGTGCTTCCAAAATAACGTGTTTGAATGGATTGACTTTTGAATTCAGCTTTGTACGTACGAACGAACGAACGTACGTACTCTAGTCAACTTATTAGCCTAACTTCAGTGAATCTCCTCCCGCATTCATGCATTGTATGCATGCAGCACTAAACTATATATACAATCACCCGCACCCCACCCCTTGATCACTTCACTCCATCCCCAACCCACATAACCTAGCCTAAATTCATTGATCTGCTGCACCTAAACCCCCCGGCCAATTATTAATTAATTAGTTCTTGATCATGGCCCCAAGTCTTGATCAACTCGTGATCATTACCAGCAGCTTTCTCTTTCTTTTTTTTCTTACCTTGTTAAATTTTAACGTAGATGCTCGGCCTCTTGCTGTTTTACAGCCTAGTAGCTACACAGGAGGGAAAGGTCGACACGAGCTGTCCACCAATTTTGTAACCCTAGGTGATATTAAGAACTCTGGTCCGAGCTCGAGCGGAAAGGGACACGGGTTTATCAATTCTGAAAGTCTGGGGAACATTAAGAACTCCGGTCCAAGCTCTGGTGGAAATGGACATGGGTTTACCAACGCTGAAACTCTAGGGAATATCAAGAACTCTAGTCCAATCCTGGGAGGAAGGGGGCTTGCTCTTATTATTAATGCTGATATCCTAGGAAGCATCAAGAACTCCGGTCCAGCCCCTGGAGGAAAGGGGCATGATTTTGTTAATGCTGATATCCTCGGAAGCATCAAGAACTCCGGTCCAGCCCCTGGAGGAAAAGGGCATGATTTTGTTAATGCTGATATCCTAGGAAGCATCAAAAACTCTGGTCCAGCCCCGGGAGGAAAAGGTCATGGATATGCTAATGAAGAAATACTTGGAGGGAGAAACTAGAAAGCACTTTGGTTCAAATTAATTTTGCGAAGGGGATACCTTGATAATCTTTTGATCCCTCATGCACCCCATCCCTATTTCTGAGTGACTATCCTTCCACGAGACGATTTCATTATTCTTTTTCTCATTCTTTGATTTGTTAGAAGTTTCTCATTAATCGTTTTATTTAGAATGTTTGTGAAAGCAGTATATGTATAAGAAAAGTTCTCCTTGACAATTTTCACAGTGACTTCCTCTTATGTAGTTGTTTAAATTGTGGATTAATGTTTCTTTTTTTTCTTTCTAAATAGTAAATGAATTCTTCAGAGTGACTACAAATCGCTTGTGGAGTACTACAAGAGATCAGGCATTTCTGCACATTTCAGTAGCTAGAAATAGGGCAATATTGTCAAACAAAGTGAGACAAGGAATTGATGAGAATTGGTTGAATGAAATTATCTCCAATTCATGCTAAAAGAGTGCTAGCTAGGCGAATGGATTCCACAACCAAGTGCTTGCTAATGCACTCGGTGTCTCTGTTGACGCAGCATAAATCTTGTCGTTTGATCTGATCATTTTCATGTAGTGTAAATGGTAATCTTGTTGTGCTGTTCCTCTCTTGTTCATGCCACTTTTGGGCCTGTTGTTCATGTTCGGGATGCTCTTGCTTCTTGACCAGCTGCCCTGGCTGTTGTTGGTCTTATTTCCTAGACCTGTGGCCTATCTCGAGAAAACGTACATAAAAAATGGATATGACTTATGAGGCTCAATCATCGAGTCAGAATCAATGATCAGTTTATACTTGCATGTTGCTCCATCCCCCTTGCATGTGCAACTGCCTCTGTTATATTTCTGTCAAGAATGCCTAAAGTAGCTGCAAATAATTAAGTGCAAACATTCCCTTTACAAACTCTCAGTACCCTCCCCTCTCCTGCAGCACCTGGTTTGCCAGTTTTTGAGGGGTATTCTCATTCATGCGTTCCTAATTTCCTACTGGTCAATATCCAGCTCTCACTTGTATTTTCTTAATTAAACACCTAACCTTCTTGATTCGAACAGTCAAATTCAGAAACAGCATTGATGCAGGTTCTAGGCGCACCATTGATAGTCTGCAACAACACAGACCATCATAGAGCCTTTCACGAATTGTGTCAAGATTCTCGATATAATGGAATACCATAAACACACACCAGATTTGTATATGATCCGGATATTGATTTGAAAATCCTAGTTTTTCATACATAAGAGAAATTCTAGTTGTTTATTGAAACAACAACGAACATGTTCTCCATTTTCTTTTTATTCAAGTTCAACTCCCTAACCTACAATTAGAAGTCTTTAAATAGGTAATTAATAACTTACTGCTCAAGAAAATTTCTAAATAACTATTCTAGAAATAAAAATTTACCATATATAAAGACTCCTACCATATAAATAATTGTTACCATAAATAAATTCTCACAATATTCCTGTATTATGCGCGAACCTTCATGGCTGTTTCATCCTTAAGGGAACCAAAACTTCTAATTACGTGAATTGTAAACTGGTTTTGATCCAAACATAAGCATTTTCAATGACTGAGAGTTATCTAGGCAAATATGAAAGCAAAAATGCAATGAAATAATTTTTGGGAAATTTGTGAAGATTGCCTGGATGTCTTAGAAGTCGAGAATCAGATTCGCTATTAAATTGAATTATTTCCTTCAATCGGATAAAATTTAAGACGTTCAAGAGTGTATGTTGGATTTTCGTTTTTAATTCCCTGGGATAGATCCTGCAGAACCAGAGGATAAGTTATATCCAAATACAACTGCCAAAAAAACTGTCAAAAAACTGCCTTTGGCAG
>JAOTQG010122400.1:0-10553 GCA_025631175.1 Iris virginica | reverse complement strand
TTTTCCGTCACTTAATATTATTTATTTATAGAAAAAATATATTTATTTTATCTCTATTCATTTTTGTACGTTAAAGTGTAAAAGGGCAATTTGGACATTTCATTATATATTCATTCCATTCCCAAAGTTTTATTTTCAAACCTTACGTGAAAGTGTCAAGAAATTGAATGCAAATCCATTACATTTTGTGCCAACCAAACGAGATGGTTTGACAAATTTTCATTCCATTCTAATTCTTTCGGAATTCAATTCTATTGACCTATCCATTCCATCAAAAAATTTCCGGTGAACCAAACGGATCCTTAGTTCTGGCACACAGAATCCAATGTTGCAATTTTTGCCTTCAATTTAGCCATCTCCTCATTTTAGGATTTGCTCTTTTCTGCACCACCACCATTAGTTCTATAGAATGTGAGACTAGAGTGGATAAAATTTGTCAGAATACTTGTAAGATTCTCTCTTATGATAAAATTTGTCAGAATACTTGTAAGAATCTCTCTTGTGATTTTTTTTTTTTTTTTTTATCATTTATGCAATCAGATTCGCATTAAACAAGAGTGCGGCGAAAATCTAAAACCCAAGATGAACCAAAAATCAAGATGATGTACACTTTGGCCGATTTGCTTCAATACAAATTTAACAGAAAAAAAAACATGTATACTTGAATTCATCAACACTTATAGCAGGATTCGGCACATAATCCGACTAGTGCGAAAATGCTGGATCAAAACTTATGCAGCGAGCCAGTTCAAATTCAATGAAAATGTACAGAAATAGATAATACTAATAAATTTAGCAACTAAGCATTGCTGAGTTAAGGTAGAGAACAAGAGCAGAAGGGAGGAAAAGAAAGCATTGTTGAGTTGCAGTTGGTTTGATAACATCTAAAATTAAATTGATGTAGGTAATCGCAAGTAAATACTACATTTTTGGCTCTAACGTATGAACCGCTAATTCTAACATATCTCAGGCAAAAAAAAAAAGACATAAAACCACTTTGAAAACATAGAGCACTTACATATCCACTAACATAAGCATACTTCAACCGTTATGATATGATAAAAAATCGAAGCGTAATAACACAAAATAAACTTCGATTTCTTCCAAAGTTTTATCATAAAATTATTAATTACATTTAATAATTTCAGATTGTTAATTCATTAACATTTTATACACAAATTCGCTAATTTCCAATTTTAAATTTATTAAAAGGTTATACATAATTAGTTATGGATTTATAATTAATTAATATTGTATTTAAGTAAATGCAATATAATAAAAAAATACATGAAAAATTCAAAAAAAAAACATTCAAACAAATTACATACAGATCATATTCAATGTCCAAGCATTTCTAGCAAATATATATATATATACATTCATAATACGCTGATAATTAAAAAAATATCACATTGTGCTACCTAACGAGTTTGTATGGATGTGTGTGCGGCTGTGCGCTAATTAACGAGTGTATTCGACGGTGAGTTGGGTAGAGAGAGAGAGAGAGAGAGAAAAAGCTTACATGAGATCGGAGAGAGAAGAATGTGAGCGACGAGTGGCTTGGCTGCAGAGAGACACGAGGGAGGCGCCAGAGATAGCTGGTGCGCTGCTGCTGCCGCCGCCTAGGGTAAAATGGAGGGGAATTTGGGGAAAATACATTGGGCAAGATAAGGGTGAGAGAGAGAGAGAGGTTGAAGATGATGGCGGGTTGAGAGAGAAAGGTTGACGATGATCAGGGGCGGAGCTATGTTAGGGCAGGGGGTGGCTGTGGCCCCCCCAAAAAGTTCAGGGACTAGAAACAATTTTTTTTTCTTTTAGTTCTTCTTTAAAAAAATATTATTTAGCCCCCTCAACACTTACAAAAATGTTATTTAGCCCCCCCCAAAACTTAAATAATGATAATTTTTTGTCATTTAATTATGTACAATAAATTTAAATTTCTTGATTTCTACATATTTTTATATTATTTTAGTTTGTTTAAATGTATATAAATTATTATATATTACATTTTTTTATTTTTCGTGTATTTCGTACCATTTAGTACCCCAAAAATATTTTTTTTCGGGGGCAGTAATCGCCCCCCCAAGTAAAATGCCCTAGCTCCGCCCCTGACGATGATGGCGGGTTGTGGTCGGTTCTGTGGTGGGGAAGAGAGGCGGGCGAGGAGAGATTGGTTGGTGAGAATTTTGTCCGACTGAGTAAATGGGGGAAAAAGGGTTTGTTTTTATATATGAAAATCTAGGGACAAACTCAGTCAGTAATGTTGGTTCCTAATAAGGATGAATCGATATATGGAGTGACTATGCATTCCTTGCTCATTAAGTACCTTAACGCACATAGACGTTATAAAATATGCACATAAAATAATTATAATGCACATAACATAATTATTAATGCGTATAAAGATTATATGTGCATAATTTATAATAATTATGTGCATTATGGTACTCCTAACATGGAGTGCCTAAGCACTCCACATAATTTTCGAATAGGGATCGAGTTCGTGGTTATTATTAAAGTCAGTCCTAAATATACTTTTGGACCAACATTAATAGGGACTAATAAGTAAGTCACTATTTAATAAATTGATCCCTAATAAAGATCAATAATATTCCTCCCTAATGTTTTTTGTCCCTATTTCAATCTTTTCTAGTAGATGCATTGTGAGAAAAAGAGTAATACTTATAATTTAATTTCATGTTTGATAGATTATAAAAATTGATATAAGAGTATGTACAAAAAAATTGGTGTGAGAGAAAAAATATTATTTTTTAAATTTACATAATGAATTATTATTTTTCTTCTTTTTTCAAAAAAATATGCCAAACATCCAACACACCCTCATAAAAATTTGGTGTACATGTATTCAGGTTATTCTTTCCAATTGTACACTTCAAAATTAAATAGTTCAAAGAGATAGAGAGCGTTTTTTATAATTTTATGTGATGTTTGACGGGATATAAAAATGAATATTCAAATACTAAAACGGATGTCTCGAAAAATCAAAGTCTGCTGGTCCTAAAGAACTTGAGTAATAACCAGACAACAATAAATGAAATCACAGACACAATGTGTAAAGCAAATAGTAAAGCACCCAAAAATTTATAGAGATTTACCAATTAATTGGTTAGTCCTCCATCAATCTGGTCAGATTTGAATTTGTAAGCAAGATCCACCTGTTACAAGTGTCAGATAACAAAAATCTTGGGCAGATATCCTTTCAAGTGTAAAGGAAAATAAAACAGAATACTTTAAAGATTTCAAGTCAAACAAGTGACATGTGTCTTTTGTGAGTGCATGCAGCTAAGTGTATATACTCGTGTGTGCTTATAATTTAGTAAACATCATCCTTGGATCTTAGTGAGGGAGGTGATCCTAAAGTTTAGTGATTACTGTAAAAATACTCAACATAATTTTGACTTGCTAAAAGCAGGGTTGAGTTCTAAAACTTCCTATCTCTCAAAATTTAATCCAGCCACAAGAGTATAATAACTTAAGAATTAAATCAAACAAAGGCAGAGTTTCAACCAAAGCTTCAAGTCTAAAAAATTCTTCTACTTGTAGGCAATATTTGCAATTGAAAGACTTCTGCGAATCTGCTTTGCAGATCTGGCTGGTCGGCGGGACGAAGTTAGAGAGCGACCTCTTCTACTAACTGCTCTGCGGATCTTGGGTGGATATATGCTCCTTCCTCTATTCTCGTAAATCTCTGCGCGAGGAATTTTCCCTTCTCCTTTCATCCTTCCTGCGATCATCATGCGCGAAATTTCTTCTTTCTCTATCACGGCCACGAGATTCTGATGGTCACGATCCTCGTTGCTTCATTCGAGCAAAGCGGGTATGCGTGCAGTTCTCCCTTTAGCGAGAAGTAATCTGCAACCCTCCCCCTCTGCTCTTAGTCACTGATTGGGTTGGTCGCCCCTCTTGGGAATCTGCTTTGTCCTCCACAGGTATCCCCATACGGGGTTCATCCTGCTTGCCAGGTGACCAATTTGTTTGGGATGGTCTCTCTCTTCTGAGCAAGACCCTTTAGAGTTAACTGGGTAGCCTCCTCTGGGGGATCATTTTGTCCCTTAGTGATTGCTTTGAAGTTTCTCTGGCAACCAAAGTTTCCTAGTGTTGCTGTTGGTCAGAGTAGTCAGAGACTCTATCTCGTTCATGGTCCTCTCTAACCCTTTCCGCATCTCTGGCAAGGTGGGCTATCTCGACTACATCATCCATTCCTGGGTCGGGCACTCCGATTACCAGGCTAGATCATCCATTGCTTTCTCGATGGCAGCCAAACGGCAGAGAGTATCTCACTATTGGACAATCAGTCCATCCTCGCCACTGCTTTCGCGTATTCAACGGCGTCAGGCCTACGATATCGAGCATCCTTAGTGATTTTTCTTATCTCGTCCCACTCGGTGGTACAGGGAACCACAATGTTGTTCTTCCCCAAATATTGGAGATTATAAATTTCTTCATCTACCTGAGTTTCTTTTCCTTTCAGTTTTGTCGCCCCCGTAAGAGTGAGTACTTGGGCGTTTTCCTCACCGGTTCCTGAGGTTTTCCAATTGGGCATTCCATAGGGTTGTTCTTGAGTGTCATCGATTGGTGGGTCTTCACCTATTACCTGTGTAATCTGCAAGGAAGATTATTTGCGAGCAATACTATCATGAGATGTATAAACATATTCACAATTACCTAATGGTCGGCGCTTAAGTGGTGCACTTGGGCTAGGTAAGCAACCTCCTGGCATGGCGGCCGAAGTTGACTTGTTTGGCTGTTGCACTGGCGGCATCTGCTTGTTCTGAGCGCCGTGAGGATTTCCAGGGGTCGTCTCCATGACCTTCTTTACAATCTTATCATCCATTAAGCCATTGTTGTTGTAGTCTAGAGATTGAATTTTGAAATACAACTTTTAAACGAACATTCCCGGCAACGAAATCAATGATGATGCACATTATTTTCGACGGTTGGTAGCGAGCTAGGCGATGGTGGTTGGCGGTCACGGCAGCTACAGAACCTGCAAGACAAAGACATAGTTACGGAGCAGAAGGGTTGGCCCCTGCTAAATTGCTCCGGTGTGAGAGTAAGACTCAAGTTCAGTTATGAAGTAAGAGAATTCACGGGAGAGTGTAGGGGGAATAGAGAGCGTACCTTATGCCTACGCGGTAGGGATCATATTTATAGGAGCTTGAGAAGTCTATTTCCTATGGATGACAAGATTCTTAGCCGCCTTCTATAATTAGAGGAAGTAGAGTTTGGCAAGGATTCTGATTGCTCTCAAATATGGTAACTCAATCACAGTTACAATAAGAATGAGTCTCCATGAGATATTTTGCATTTATGGAGGAGATTCTCCTTGATGGACATGGACTCTCGAGCAGAATTGCTCGCATGTGTAGTGGGTGGCCGATCTTCTCATAATGTCTCGAGCGAGATCGAGGTCGATGTTGCTCGCAAAGTATCGAGCAAGACAAGTCGACGACCAATGAGGAGGCAACCTCCTGGTCTTTCCAAGCCTAAGGCTGAGCAATAATGTAATCGCGAAGGGTTTATGGTCACTATGCATACCCACCTTGGTCTTGTGCTCTCCTTGCGACACGGGAGACTTACATCCTCTTACATCGCTAAGAGGTTCCCTGCTGTGGTGCTCCCATGTCGAGCATGTTGATAGTCGTCGGTCATGGAGTTATACTTCAAATAAGTGTTGGTATCCGAATGGTCTTGTATTATCGAGTACTCTCTTGTGAATTCACGAACACAATAGAAAATTTTCGATACTGTATCGATGAATTTCCGAACACAGTAACACTTTTCGTTATTATGTAGACGGTTTCTATATATTTATGTTTTTACTTAGCTCGCCCAATAGGAACTAAACATCTATTCAATCCGTTCAAAAGAATTATTCCGGTTATCTCTAGGTTGGATGCTTGAGAGAGAAAATTTTGTGTTCATGTTCAATTGTAAGAATTTATTGTTAGAAATTGGTTTTTGGAGATTGTATTTGGTTATTGATATATAAGGGCATTTTAGATATTTTATATTTATTTATTAGTTACATTTTCTTAAGACGTTACAAATGGAAGGTTTTCGGGCTCATCCGAGGGGATCATCTTGCTATTAGTCTGGTTCAGCCGTAACGAGGAGGTCAGGAATTCGAGTAGAGAGTGTGTAACACCCCGCATTCCCACACGAGGGAGAATGGATGAGGGAAAAATTCATATAATTTATATGGAGTCTCCTACTACCCACGTAATATTAAATCATTCATAAATTTTTGAATTATCTATCACCGTTGACCCATGATGCAATGTTGGTGTGAGCAGTTGACGAGCTTGATAGGGCATGAGTTTTCGAGCACGGCCCTTACACAAAACCGTAGGCAGCATCAAGGCTTGCAGCCACGCTCAAAATACATTAATATGTACCCTTACAGATAGTCCACCACTTTCCTGCTGAAGGTGCTGTGTCTCTTCAAAAGTCATAACATCAGTTAGAGGGCGTGGGACAGATAAAACAGAAGGCTCGGGATGAACCACTGGCCTATATGTCAAGGGCGGAGTCACTACCGCGGCATAAGAGCGCGGAACCAGCGGTGGTTGCTGATGTGGAGGCTGGGTTGCTTGGTACAGCTCGGGAACTGATGGCCTAGAAGATCCACCAGCGTAAGAAGGTGCAACCCCACGGCCACCACCTCCAATAACACCATGGCGTTGGGGTGGTGCACCACCTCTTGCCTTCTGAGGTGAGTATTGTTGTTCTGGGGGCCTGACATAGAAGGGCTGTGGAGCCATTCCATCACGTTGGGGCACTCCACCCCCCCGCCCACCACCATACCCTCCTTGCTGAGACTGCTGAGCCGAACCTCTCCCACCTCCTTGGTAGCCACCATGCTGTTGTTGGGGCTGTGGCGGTGGCTGCTGTTGTGCAGGTGGCCTCTGGCCGCCTCCTCCGCCTTGCCCTCCACCACTTTCCTGTGGTTCAGACCTCTCTCCGCCACCAGGAAGTTTGGTTCTACTCTTTCCCGCCATGATGCAAACTACCAGCACAAAACCATCACCCTTTAATAGAACCTTAACAACCTATCTTATCACAATAACTCAATCCAAATTAACACCTAAACTAAGAGAACCACACAGAAGATAACTACAAAGGAAAACGTTTATATCCTGCAGCAATGTTTAAGAACAGAAACCTCAAAATAAACGGAGAAACATCACATTAAAAGAAGCCGACCATTCATTAACTAAATTACAGCTAGAATATAAAACAAAAACCAATGAAGGAAAATCAGAAATCAACAAATAGATTTTAGAACAATCAAAAAACTGAATAATCTTAACAACTGAAACTAGTTATCCATTGGAAAAACAAAATACAAGATTGACATAGTTTGAAAGGACACAATGATTACTACCACAAAAAAGAACTACTGCACTCAATTTATAAAAAATATCAATCATATGGCTTAAGGAGCAGTAAACTGATATGTATCACAAAAGCAAGGAACAAGGAAACTACAATCACTAACAAGAGAATAAAAACACATCAATTAGGTTTCCCCAACCTTAAATAAGCAAAAGCAGTTTCAAAAAAATAATAATTGTTTAATAATGAGATCTTTATAATAAAAGAGATCCAAGTTACAGGCAGAAATACTCAATAATTTATTTGAGATCAAAAAATTTTAAGAAAATTAATTCGCTAAAAACTAGAACAAAAACACAAATCCATCATCAAAACTTCAAAATTAGAAAAATATATTTTAAAAATTCTTTCATAAAACCGAACAGTAAACAAAGCAAAGTTGCAAAAACATTGCATCCAAGCACAACAAATAAAAAGAAGATAGAGCGCTATGATAGTAAAACAGCCACTCAGAAAAAACCTAAAATAACACAGTCAGAAAAACCTAAAATAGCATAGATTCAACCAAACAAAGACATAAAACAAGCAAATAACACAGTCAAACGACCAAAATCACAGTCTAGATAGTACAATAAGAGTAAATAGAGCGCTATGATAGTAAAACAGCCACTCGTTACCTCGAAACCACTTCCGATAAAACGCTAAACCCCTCGACGGTTCTCCGTCGCACTCAGTGTAGAGAGAAGGTTACTGGTGCAGCTCCTTGGTTATTTATGGTAGATTCCTTATGCAGGTTTGCTGACAAAATATTGTTAGCGGGAGTTTGTTTTGTTGTTACAGCAGGAGTTTGTTGAGGGAGTGTGGGAATCATCATGGTGCGGACGTACCGTCGCACGGGTACGGCCAAATTACTATCTCTGTTCAGAATAGTCGTTTAGCAAATACTTAGTTGTTTAAATTGTTATTTTAGATTTTTTTTACGCATATTTTTTTAAAAAATTTATTCTTTCAACTATAAATAATTATTAACTACATTTTTTAATTAATAAAGAAAGAGTATTTGATGAGAATAAATTTATCAACGTTAATTTTTTTTTAATATATGTAAATTTAAAAGGTTCACTATTATATAATAGATGAACTATAGTAATTTACTCTATAGTAATCTACGACAATCTATAAGCCATCTACCATATACAAGCTAAAAAAAAATTATCAAATGTCACCTTGAACAATTTTTTCTAAACGGTGTACCATTTTTATATTTCTAGATAGAATAATGAAAAATGTGGATAATGTGTAATCTTCTATTATAAGTTAGTTATAATTTTTTAACCTATTAAGAAAATTTATTAGTATTAAAAAAATGTATATATTGTAGTGTATTCATATTTGATATAAAATTTGTTTAAAATTTTATTTTACAAAAAACATGATTAAATTTTATTAAAAAATTATATCTTCTAATAATTATGTTAAATGGTCATATTTTTAAAGTAAAAAAATATTAGCACATTAAAAAATATATATATATATATTAACACGTTTGAAGATACTAAAGAGTACAATTGACCTAGCGAGCGTTCGAGTGCTCGATAGTAGGGCATGACCATTCAGAGATTAATATTTAGCGAGATATTTGGAGTATAACTCCATAGCTTGCGACCATAATCATGTTCAATGATCGTAATGTCGTAGGTGCTAAAAAAAAATCTATTTACTATTATTACTGCTACTAATTAAATTAATGCAGATAATGATAAATAGGATGTCGATTCACTGAAAACTTGAATTAAGTGATGTAACTGAACAATACACTTTGTTTTATTGGTTTGATTATAACAGTAATATGAATGAATTCTGAGACGAAATTCGTATTTAGGCTAAGTCTAGGAGACAGAATTCAATCATTATTTATGATTATTTTGATTTCCTTACGTTATTAGTTATGTTTTTACAGTGGTCTGATTATCAGCAGTGTATTTTGTCCTCCTGACAGAAGATACAATGTCAGTGTTCTCCGATTCCGCTAAACACTTAAGGTCACGGTAATAGACGACGCACAGAAAACCCTTAAGCAAACAAACTCGAACAACCCTAATTCCCTTTACTCACGAGAGTATCGCACAATAAATTGAATTAGAGAATTGTAATCAAACTATTGTCTGATATCTTAATCACAAAGCATTATCATACAATCCAATATCATTCTTCGAATTAAGCATTTACAACTACTTAGTTGAAGATCGAACGTAAGAACGATTATAATACCAATAAAAACAAGAATACAATCGGAAGTATTAATAATAATGCATAATCAATAAGTAAGATTTACTTCCAACTCCTAGGAGGTGAAGATTAGTTCATAGCTTGGCGAAACAAAAACAGATTTTAGTGTTTACGTGATGAAAAAAGGTGCCTAACCCTAGCTGAGTGAAATTACATTTAAATAGGCTGCCAAAAGCCTTTACAATAAAGCCCAAAACAGTTCAGCAGCTGAAAATACGCGACCTCGATATTAGCGTCGGCACGGGCGTGCCAGACTTGCACGACCGTGCCCTGTATCATGTATCTGCACACGCTTCGAGACTGCAACTCTCACTGATGCTCAATTTTTATGCCAAAACAGCCCCTTTCTGCTCTAAAATTGCTAATATTTCATATCTTAATGTATTCACTTGAAATTCCTGTGATGAGTTCAGAGGGAGATGCCTCATAATTAAATACAGCAAAACAAACTTTCGTATTGAAATTTGTGGTTAAACCAACAAAACATCTATATCACGATCAAAACTCTGCTAAATCGAGTTTAACGGTTTACAACCGCCCATTCTGAAGCAAAGCAGCCTAAAAATTTAACTCAAATGCCGTCCATGCCAGTTGCAAAGACGAATTAAGCATTAGCATGCAATGACACACCTACCTACCGAATAAACTCTTCATGTTCATTAGCATGACATACCTAGCTAGTATTGAGATAATATCCCACATTGGGAACAAACTAGCCACACAACCACTTAATAAAGATCCTGGGCTACTCCTCTCCTTGCCAATTGATTTTAAGATGGAACCCCAGACTTTAACATGGTATCAGAGCAGGCTCTACACGTGCGAGCCAAACGGCCCACGATGTTCTTCCTCAGCGCCACCCGAACAGACCAACGAGAGTCCGCGTAGTAAGCCGCAAACCCGGC
>JAOTQG010122389.1:0-10554 GCA_025631175.1 Iris virginica | reverse complement strand
GAGAGAGAGAGAGAGAGAGAGAGAGAGAGAGAGAGAGAGAGAGTACAAAACAGCCAAACTTTTTGAGATGAGATGTAGCAAGCATGCCAAAACTATCCAAAAAACAGCCAAGCTATTGCCCATTATAGCCATAAGAGATGTTTGGACTGCCTCATATTATGGTTAGGTAAGCTCGCACATCATCAGCTACAAGTAATTAATAAAACGAATTCAAAAGAAGTATAAACTACACACTTTTGGTTTTAGCTTTCACAAAACTTTAAGAAAAGTTCCTCTCCCATTCTCATTTTTCCAACTATGGCCAAGGAGCTTCACTTTGTCTTAATACCTCTAATGGCTCAAGGTCATTTGATCCCCATGGTGGACATAGCCCGGATGCTAGCACAACGCGGTGTTACAGTTACTATACTTGCTACTCCTCTTAATGCCAACCGATGCAAATCAGTCGTTGATCGGGCAAAAGAATCCAAACTTTCAATCCAAATGCATGAACTCTACTTCCCAGCAACTGAAGCAGGATTGCCTGAAGGGTGCGAGAACTTGGACATGCTTCCTTCTCCAGAGCTTGCAGTAAGATTTACTGCTGCAGTCAGCATGCTACAAGAGCCAGTGGAGAAACTTCTGCCAGAGCTAAAACCAGAGCCATCCTGCATAATCTCTGATTTCTGGTTTCATTGGACAACTGATGTTGCCTGCAAGTTTCATATCCCGAGGCTCGTGTTCCATGGACCAGGATGCTTTTTTCTATTGTGCTTGCACAATTTATTGTCATCGGGAATACTGGATGAAATAACATCTGACTCGGAAGCATTTGTTGTGCCCGGCCTGCCTGATCGACTTGAACTGACTAAAGCTAAGGCTGTTGATATGTTTGGGCCTGACTTTGATGAATTCCACAAGAAGATTATAGAGGCAGAGAAAGAAGTATACGGGAGTGTGGTAAATAGTTTCGAGGAGTTAGAACCAGAGTATTTGAACAAACTTACAGAGGCAAAAGGTAAAAATGTATGGTGCATTGGCCCTGTTTCACTCAACAACAAAAACAACTTGGATAAAGCTGAGAGAGGTAACAAGGCTGCCATTGACGAGTATCAATATATGAAGTGGCTAGATTCAAGGGATCCACTCTCGGTATTTTATGTTTGTTTGGGAAGTCTATCACGTTTATCGTCTGCACAAATGATAGAGCTAGGTTTGGGATTAGAGTCCTCGAATCAGCCCTTCATCTGGTGCATACGTCATAAGCCAGAGGAGTTTGAGCAATGGCTCGAGGAAGAAGGATTTGAAGAATGGTTAAAAGGGAGAGGCCTTTTAATACATGGTTGGGCACCACAAGTATCGATACTGTCGCACCAAGCAATCGGGGGTTTCCTAACACATTGTGGGTGGAACTCGACATTAGAAGGGATATCTGCCAGGGTGCCAATGATAACTTGGCCATTTTTTGCGGATCAATTTTTCAATGAGGCATTTATCGTGGATGTTTTGAAGACTGGAGTGAGGGTTGGCGTGCAGGATCCTGCTATTTGGGGTTTTGAAGAGAAGTTGGGTGTGCTGGTGAAGAAGGATAATGTTAAAATGGCTGTGGACAGATTGATGGACGGAGGAGCTGAAGGTGAAGAGAGAAGAAGTCGAGCTAGGAAGCTCGGGGATATGGCCTACAGGGCAATGGAAGACGGGGGTTCATCTGATATCAACATGACGAGGATAATTCAAGATATCACCGAACAGGCATTCTACAAAAAATCAACTTGAGAGAGTATTCAAGCAGTAGGGGTTGGCCTCGTAGACATGGTGCTTAACAATAAATGAGGTCTTAGGTTCACTCTCTTCACAACCCCTTCGGACCAAGAAAACAGAAGAGTACTATGGCACGTAAATTTGAAGCTACATATTGGAATGATGCTTCTATGAAAACATGAAGTTTAAAGCAAAACTGTTCCTTTGCCATTTCAAACAGTTTAGGATCTTGTTGTTTATTTCCTCATTGCTTTCTTATCCTACCATTGAGGGCAAGATAAGTATAATTAAAAGAGACTGAAATTAGAATTTGAAACTCTGATGAAGAAACTAGTGAAAGCCAAGGTCCTAGAGCAGATTTAAGAATACATTTTGGAACAACTTACAAAAAGCTTTTGAACTAGTACAAAAACAAAATAGCCACCCTTTCATACCTTTACACACACAGCAAATCCACCTGCCGATGTATATGAGATCAGTGGTGAAATATAGACTAATGAGAGTTTTATACGGCACTTCTTCAGCCCACAGTTTTGCCAAACATGTAGCCGGATTTTATGATGAAAAATCGTGTTGACATCGTAGCCATTCCCCAGAGAGGGAGAGAGAGACAGAGAGTCCACAATGAGTGACATATCCCTAACTAGTCATGTGGACATATGACAACTAACAGAATTTGGAATTATACTGAAATGGATTGCTATACTTTGGATTTCTTTGCTGATTTATCTCAGAGCCGCAATTTAACCACGGCGGTGTTCCCTACCACTATTTATACACGAGTCCTTCTAACTCATAATCTATCAGACCCCCTAAGCCCAAGCCAATTCAAATGGCTCACAATCTACACTTTGTCCTGATACCTCTAATGTGCCCTGGCCACCTTATCCCCATGGTAGACATGGCCAAATTATTTGCACAAAGGGGCATCACGGTCACTATTGTCACCACCCCTACCAATGCCATGAGGTTTTCTGTTTCCATCAATCGCACCATTCAATCAGGCCTCCCTATTCATATACTCAAACTCCCTTTCCCATCGGTGGAGGTGGGCTTGCCAGAGGGATGTGAAAGCATAGACGATCTCCCAAAAGGTCATGATTCACTGGTTAGTTTCTTTGCTGCAACTGAATTGCTTCGACAACCACTTGAACAGACGTTTGAAGAGTTGAAGCCCAGTCCGAGCTGCATAGTATCTGATAAGCATCTCGCATGGACATCTGATACTGCCAAACTGTTTCAGCTACCGTGGATTATTTTTGATGGAATGAGTTGTTTCACTCAGCTGTGCACACTTATTTTACGTACCTCCAACATTCATGAGAGCGTGCCTGATGGGGAGTCATTTGTGGTGCTCGGTATGCCTGATCGTGTCAAATTTACTAGAGCCCAACTGCCTGCATCTTTCAATCCAAGATCAAAAGATGTGGATGCTATTTTTGAAAACATAAGAGTAAAAGAATCAGGAGCTTATGGAGTGGTGCTTAATAGTTTTGAAGAGTTGGAACAAGGTTATGTGGATCAATATCGAAAGATTAAAGGAGAAAATGTTTGGTGTATTGGGCCACTATCACTCTGCAACAAGGACATTTTTGATAAGTCTCAGAGAGGAAATAGAGCTGCAATAAATGAACAAGAATGCTTGAGATGGCTGGATTCCTGGGAGCAGGGCAGTGTTATCTATGCATGTCTAGGGAGCCTAGCGCGCCTGATACCTGAACAGTTCATAGAGCTTGCTCTAGGTCTAGAAGCATCAAATTTTCCATTCGTTTTGGTTTTGAAAGCAGGGAATAAGTCAGAAGAGATAGAAAAGTGGATATTAGAAAAAGGATTTGAGGAGAGAACGAAAGAGAGAGCCCTTCTGATCAGAGGTTGGGCCCCTCAAGTGCTTATCTTATCACACCCTGCAACAGGAGGCTTCTTAACGCACTGTGGCTGGAATTCTAGTCTTGAAGGAATTTGTTCTGGTCTACCGATGATAACATGGCCTATGTTTGCGGAGCAATTCTTCAATGAGAAGCTAGTTGTACAAGTATTGGGGTCTGGTGTTAGTGTTGGGTTTTTGGAAGCTGTGAATTTAGTGGAGGGAGAGAATTCTGAGGTCAACGTGAGGAGGGAGGCGTTAAGGAAGGCTATAGACAAGGCAATGGATGTTGGAACAGTAGGAGAAGAGAGAAGGAAGAAAGCAAGAGAACTTGGTGAGATGGCAGTGAGAGCAGTAGAAGAAGGAGGTTCATCCCATCTTAATATGACAACGCTAATCAATGACATGATCCAACGAGCAAATAATGACGCATTGGTCTAAAGAACAGCTCACCACGCATCTGCTGTTATTCTTGGTCAGCAGGAGTCAAGCATACGACAATATAGTCATGGCTCAGATTTTAAATCCTTAAACCATTTAGACAATTGCTTATCAGCAGTCTGATAATAGGTTCTATCACCTACATATCTTTTTTCTGCTTTCATTTATATGACATTCCTAGTAACGAAATCAACAATTACCTTGTTTTTATTCAAAGCCAGAAACAAACGGCTTTGAATTATAAGCAAAACAGATCATGTTCATCTATATGATAAACCTTTCTATTTACAAGTTATTTTCCATTAAATTATCACCAGAGAAAAGTTTAAAAACTTGTGATCAATGTGTCATCCTAACAGAATTTCCAAATTTCAAAAAAAAAAAAAAAAGTACAAAAAATAATGGCAAAATATTTAGAAGCAACCTTTAAGATTCAGAACCAAAATACAACTTATAAACTGTAAATTCAGGATTTGAGTCAGTTAATGAGTGTACATAACCTTCAAATTTAGAAGCTGTGATCATTGATCCTTTCTATTTTCTCTTCTTGGTATATTTCCTGTTTAAACGTTTAAACGTACCTGATATATTAGTTAATGTAAACAACTGTGGAAAATCGTTGAGTTAATAATTTATCATGAACAATGAAAAGGCACGTTTGTTCTTGTATTTACTTATTCTCTCCTTTGTTTGATTAATAGAGCTAATAATCAAGAGAAACATACAAAGTGTCAAGCATCAAGAATTATGAAAGGTTCACCATTTAGATTCGAAATTTAAATACAAATGCGCGTATGATATCAATTATGGGGTGATAATTGAGAAAATTTATAAGAATACGTTTCACATAGAAACAATTCTAAATGATGAACAGGAACCTAATAAATGTGAAATGAAATAATTTATCAGCTTTAAAAAAGTTGCGTCTGCTGCTGATACTAACAGAACAAGGAAAATGAATACAATGCTCAATGCCGATATTTTTTGACCAGCAAAAACTCTCAGCTTGTGTTGATATGATTTGTCTGTGCCAAGATATCTTGGATTAGGAGAGTCAAATTGAGATGGGAAGACCCTCCCTCTTCTATTGCTTTATTTGCCATCTTCCCAAGCTCTTTTGCTCTTTTTCTTCTTGATTCACCTTCTTTTCCCCCATCCATTCCCTTCTCTATGGCCTTCTTCAGCTCCCAACTATTTACATTCACCTCAATCTTTTGTTCCTCACCCCAGTGCACAACTCCCTTAGCTCCAATACTCACTCCAGTCTCTGATACTTGCACTACTAACTTCTCATTAAAGAACTGTTCCGCAAACTGAGGCCAAGTTATCATAGGCACACCAGCAGATAAACTTTCGAGAGTCGAGTTCCAGCCACAATGTGTTAAGAATGCTCCAATTGCAGGGTGTGACAATATAAGCACTTGCGGTGCCCAACCTCGAATCACTAGTCCTCTGTCTTTGGTTCTCTCCTCAAACTTCTGTGTATCAATCCACTTTTCCAAGTCTTTTGTTTTTTTACCTGCTCTCGCGACCCAAATGAATGGATGATTTGATGCTTCAAGGCCTAAAGCAAGCTCTATGAGTTGTGCAGGTGCAACACTGCTGATGCTACCTAGACATGCATATACTACTGATCCTGGTTTCTTAGAATCGAGCCACTTCAAGCATGTTTGCTCATCGATTGAGGCTTTATTTCCCCTCTGAGATGTATCATCCTTATTGCACAATGATAATGGCCCTATACACCAAACTTTATCACTTCTCAACTTTTTGTACTCGTTGACATATTGTTGTTCCAACTCCTCAAAACTATTGATCATCACTCCATAAGCCCCTAATTCGGCTTCTCTTATTCGTTCCTCATAGTCACTCATATCTAGCATGCCTGGATTGAATGGCGAAGGCAGCTGGACTCTCATCAGCTCAATCCGATCAGGCATACCTGGAACAACAAATGGTTCTGTATCACTTTCTCTCTCATACACCTTGGACACATGCAAATTATGTATGCATAATTGAGTGAAACAACTCATTCCATCAAAAATAATCCGTGGAATCCTAAATTTCTTCGCCGTATCAGCTGTCCAATGGACAAATTTGTCAGATATTATGCAGCTTGGTCTAGGACACAGCTTTTCAAGATAACATTCAAGTGGGTTCTGTAGCATGTCAATAGCAACACATAAGTTTCTAGCTGACTCTAGGCTAGGGAGTGCATCGAAGCTTTCACATCCTTCTGGTAAACCAACCTCCACGGATGGAAATAGGAGTTGGAGGAAACGGATGGGAAGGCCTGATTCTATCGCTCGATCTAGGACTGGCCCAAACCGGAGGGCGTTGACAGGTGTGATGACTATAGTGACCGTCACACCTCGTTCCGCTACTAATTTGGCCATGTCCATCATGGGGATAATGTGGCCTGGGGACAGCAAGGGTACCATAACAAAGTGAAGTTGAATGGGTTCTGATGAAGCCATTGCAATTTGGTGGTGTGAGTTTAAACTGGGGGTTTTGCATTTAACATGGGAGGATTTGGGTTGCTCCAGCTTGTAATGCTGCTGATGTGATAACCTACCTGAGCATTTATATGTGCACCTGCTACTATAAACTAATATTAAAACTTCAACAGTATGAAATTAAGCTTAATATTTTTGGTAAAGGAGATTGTTTGGTACTGCACAGCCGAAAGATTCCAATGCAGGCTCTGTTGGGGGCTCAGTAGGTGATGAACCAAGATAAGATGCTGCCTGAGATGAGCAGGCTTATTGAGAGGTCCCAGGATGCAAAATTTTAAGTGGGCTGCAATGCTGACAGTGACTTAATTTATAAAATCTAGTCTAACGCTAATTAATTGGTAGGTGGATGCTCAATTCGGGTTTAAAACCTCTAGAGAGTGAACTTTCTTTGACTTATATCAATGTCTTCTTTGGTAACTTTATCGACTAGTCGTTATAACCAAATAGACTGGCATCATCAACCAGAGTTTATATACCCTATTCAAAGGCCTGCATAGTCAGGCCAGCCGGCTTGTCAATTTTCACATTGCACATCGCAGTGCACGATAGAAAACAGAATCTTTGTAGACTCTCCAAGTAGTTTAATTTTCTTCTCTTCTTCTTTGTTTTTTTGTTTTGGTCTAAATTATCTGGTATCCACTAACTTAATTGGGATCTGACAAATCCAATTCGAGCTGGGCAACCTTGAAGCATTCTTGACAATTTTTTCTCATGAAAATGTCAAAGGTACCAAATAAACTATGTCTAGGTGAAACACTTTTTCATAGCCATTGATACTACTAATATTAAGGACAATGCTACATTTCCCCCAAGCTCAACTTAATTTCAACGGACAACGGTTGGGGTTGGGGTTATACGTACGATACAACTCCACAGTGAACAATCTGTTGAAAGGGAATTTGGATTTATCTGTATTTGTATCATTTTAGTAATTATATTCTGCAGATTTTTCCCTCTCATTTGAAAGTCATTTCGATTCATAATCGAGTGTAGAAACATGAGCAATTGCGAATGTGCTTTCCAAGGACGATTATTCACATTAAGATGCAATCGAAGTGGATTAAACAACCATCTCATGCAAAATTACCACACACAAAAGGTAATTGTGAACCGAGTATATTGTGCATTGAAATATGTGACCGGAAGCAATATTAAAGAGTTCACTGACCAGTGCAGCCTATAATCAACCTGGCATTGAATAATTTCATTCAGTTGTTAAGCTGAAAGGACCCGAATAGCACCATCTGATTTCACCACATCGAGGATAAAATGCAATACCTGTGAACGAAAGCAACTGAAAGATTTCAACCACCTGCAGTAGCATTGGGAAGGTCTTTCAGGCATTTATACAAACAGTCCAAAGGCAGAACAATGGCCATACTCATTTGCATATCTCAAGTGCCAAACTTTATGGCATAAATCAGTATGAAAGAGACAGATCTTAGGCATGTCTGAAAGATGCAGATTTTATTATTTCAAATCCCATTCAATAATTGAAACTAATACTCAAATGAATGTAGTAAATCAGTATTGTACTGATACATGGAGAAAGTTTACATGAAGAAATTAAAAAGTTTTTGGAAATAAGAATCCTTGAAAGACATAAAATTAAATACAGTGTGCAAACAAATAACAAATCATTTAATAAGGACCCATATCTCAGAAGAATCAATGGATCAATAAATGTTTAACTGAGTTTGAATTCTTATCATTTGCCTGTTTCAAGATATCTTGGATTAAAAGGGTCACATTGAGATGGGAAGATCCTCCCTCTTTTATTGCTCCATTTGCTATTTTCCCAAGCGCTTGTGATCTTTTCTTTCTCTCCAACCCTTCTTTCCCTTCATCCAATACCTTCTCTATTGCAATCTTCAATTCCTCACTTTTCACTTTCACACCATAACTTTCCTCCTCACCCCAAGGCACAACAACCTTAGCCCCAACACTTACACCAACTGCAAGTACTTGCACTAATAGCTTCTCATTGAAAAACTGCTCCCCAAACTGAGGCCAAGTTATCATAGGCACACCAGCAGCCACCCCTTCCAGAGTCGAATTCCAACCACAGTGAGTTAAGAAGGAGCCGATTGCAGGGTGCGATAAGATAAGCACTTGCGGCGCCCAGCCTCTGATCACCAGTCCTCTCCCTTTGGTTCTCTCCTCAAACCTCTCTTCTTCCATCCATTTGTCAATCTCTTTCATATTGTCCACTGCTCGAACAACCCAAATGAACGGACTCTTCGATGCCTCTAGGCCTAATGCAAGCTCAACGAGCTGTGCAGTCGCTGCACGAGTAAGGCTACCGAGGCAAGCATAGACCACTGAGCCCGGTTCCTTTGAATCAAGCCATTTCAAGCATTCTTGTTCATCTATTGCGGCTTTGTTACCTCTCTGAGCTTTGTCAAACTCATCGTTGTTGCACAATGACAATGGCCCTATACACCAAACTTTATCGCGTTTCAACTTCTTATACACATTGACATATTCATTTTCCAACTCCTCAAAACTATTGATCACCAGGCCGTAAGCTCCCAATTCAACTTCTCGTACTTTCCGACGAAGATCATCCAAATTTACCTTGCCTGGATTAAACGAACCTGGCAGTTGAGCTCTCGTGAACTCAACTCGATCAGGCAATCCAGGAACAACAAACGGCTCGGACACAGCCACGCTCTCATGCACCTTAGACTCATACAGGATATGCGTACATAACTGCGTAAAACAACTCATTCCGTCAAACACAATCAGCGGAATCTCAAACCTCTTCGCGGTGTCAGCAGTCCACAACACATGCTTGTCCGATATTATGCAACTAGGACTAGGATTCAGTTCATGAAAACACCCTTCCAGCAAATTTTGTAACATATCAACACCTCTGTTAAAGTTCCTAGCTAAGTCGAAGCTAGGGAGAGCGTCAACGCTCTCGCATCCCTCCGGTAAGCCGACCTCCACGGACGGAAACCGGAGTTCGAGGAACCGGACTGGCAGTCCCGAATCGATGGCTCGATTCAGGACTGCTCCGAATCGGCGGGCATTAACGGGCGTAGTGACTATGGTAACTGTGACACCATGTTGGGCTAGCAATTTGGCCATGTCCATCATTGGGATCATGTGGCCTGGTGCCATTAAGGGTACCAATAAAAAGTGGAGATCATTTGGTTTTGTGCAAGACATTGTTTGTGGCAAAGACAGAGAAATATGTTACTAGATTTTAGCTGGATTTTTGCAAGTTATAGGGTTAGATTTTGTTGATGTTGGAGTGTACTGTACGTAAGCATGGTTTTGACCAGTTTCGGAATTTCGAAATGATTTATCTGCAAACTCAAACTCAAATTGGTAAACGTTTTCACAAAAGGCGACAAGCTACAAATTCAAACTCAAAGTCAAACTCAAACTTAAATTGGTTTCGATTTAAATATCTATAATAACGAGTTATTGTAAAGGGAACCAAGGGGTGGCTCAGTGGTAGAACCGAAGTATGTAAGGTCTCAGGTTCGATCCCTTCCAATGCCCCCTTGGGACCAAAAAAAAAAAAAAAAAAAGAAAATATCATAACAATTAAAACGAGTAAATAAATACTATTATCATAAGTAAGAATTTTGAATCTAATACAATATTAATATATTTTAAATAATTATTTTATTTTACTTTTAAAAAAAGCAAAAACAATATTTTTTGAAACTAAGGTAATATTTCTATGGTTTTATTTTGATAGTTTTAAAAATGATAATTATCTATAATACAATTCAGCTCAATAGGCCCCACTCAAGATGAATAGTATCTACAGTAAGAGGGAGGAAATTGACATCGACATAACTGGGAGAGGAGAGAGTAGTAAGAGGGAAAGAAGGAGTAGGGACCTAGGGGGCGGTGTCAGTGGGTTGTTGGTAGGGCTGTACATGAGCCGAATCGAGTCGAATTTTTACGGACTCGAGTCGATCTTTTCACATTTTTTTACGAGTCGAGTTTTCACGAACTCGAGTCGAACCTAAA
>JAOTQG010122378.1:0-10557 GCA_025631175.1 Iris virginica | reverse complement strand
CATCTGATGGGAGAATCCCTATCAATAAATAGGGAGCCCTAGGGTTACAAGTTACATATCAGACCCTGTATTATGGATCCTATTAAAATAGCCATCCAACTTAATATATTTACAACAGTTTATAATTATATTCCATTACTCCTTTGCATGATATGATACAACTAAAGATTAATATATTTATTATTTAAACAGATACATACGTATATAGCTAAAACAGTAATACTAGTTTACACACATGTGTTTATCTTCTCAAATTTATAAAAATTAAAAATTAACACTTATTTTGAAAAAAAATATATAATTAATTGTTTAAAATTATTATGATTTATGAGTATTTTTCTTTAAAATGATTTTTATAGGTTTAACTTAACCTTCTTTTTTTTTACTCTCTCTGATTCGTTTTAATTATCAATGTTAATAATATTTATATTCTCATAATATATTATGGATAATTATAATGAAATAAAAAATTTATTTTGATTAATTAGATGTTTACTTCAATCATTATTAAATTTCACTAGTAATTACTTCATGCACTCCTACATGAGTGTCATATTTTAATTTAATTTTTGTCACAATTTTACTAAATTTTATCTAATTTTAATGAGAATTGACTTGTAGATGTCACAAGTTAGAAAAATGTAATTTAAAGCTTAGTTAATAGTTGAAATTTTAAAATGTAAGATCTATGAATAATGTAAAATAATTATTTTAAGGGTGGTACTAAATGTCACCCCTAAATTTTTCGTTACCGCCTCTTTTGTACCGTAAATAACTTTTATTCAATTTGAACCAAATTCTCTGCTGTGCTTTTCGAAAAACCCTCCAAATCACCCATTCACCTTGCAAAATTATAGAAAATCATTAGTTTAAAACGATCAAGAACGGATTAATTTTTCTTAACGATTTGGAGAGATTGTTGTACAAAGCTTGTTCTCAAGTCTCTATTCGTGCATGACCCACTTGGAATTTTCACCTTTAGGATCTCTTCCCTTGTAAAAAACAAGTCATCTTAATTCCAATTAGGGTTTTGCCTTTGGAAATCTCCTTATCATTGCGGGTAGCCTTCCAATAGCCCGCCAAAGTAGCCATGTTCGTTCTCAAACCAGTTGGGTACTTCCGATCCCTCGTGCAGAAAAAATACCGTTACTTCTCCCCCATTTCGCCTTCCCTTTACATCCAAAACAAAAACGAGAACACAAAATTAGTCACAGAAATATCAACACTCTTGCTTACATTTTTTAACTGAAATTAGCACAAGACTGGAAAAGTAAGCCAAAGAAAAACTCACTTGGCAACTTTCATGGCTCAACCTCCGTGTAGCTTGAAAAAAAATTGAGATTTTTTGAATAGGGGCATTTTAGAAATATTTGAGGCGATAATGAGAGCTTATGCTACGTCATAAGCTTCAGCAAAAAGGTCATACTATCAGGAGGAGTAAGTATGAAAAGACATCAAATGATAGCTCTGGGAAAAAGCTTGGATAGAATGAGGTAGAAAATTATGATACCCGCGTGGTGGGAGTAGTTTTTAAACAATTTTCAAAATAATTACAGAAAATTAAGCAAATATTTAGCAGAACACGACAAGATTTTCCTGAATTTTGGTAGAACTATTGGCTATTGCAAATAAATTCCAAATCGCGAATTATTTCACCTCGCGAATAAATTTCAAAATACCAAACAAAAGGCCCAACAAGTTACAGGCTGCAGCCAGAAAGAGCCCAAATGAGAAGCCCTAGTTATCGGCCATCCACAGCCCAAAATACAAATACGCAATCCAGCTCCCTACAACGCTTTCCGACGAAGAAGGGCTGGAGAAGTAGGGAACTGCTCCAAACACTATAGGAAACGCAGCCAAGTTTACAGAAACCGAAGCTAAGAATGTCAGCAAAAATCAAGAACGAATGAAAAACCTCAAAGGGCTGTCGAATGTGGTAATCTTCTGATTATCCAATTCGTTTTTTAACTTTTCAAGCTCCCTGCATAATCTCTATGTGTGTGTGTGTGCGTGAATAATGTCATTTCTTGATTAATTTTTAATACTTGTCACTAAAGTTTGAATTGCCGCATCATTTTTGTTTCTGTTCACAGAGTGTAAGAGCTTCTTCTACTGATTGATTAATTCCAAGTACTTTATAAAGGGTTGAGATTTTGGTAATTAAGCATGTCTGGAGTAGCTGATTCTAAGTATAATAAGTTTCGTAAAAGGGTTAAAGTTGCGGTAGGAAGATCACGGATTGCCAGGGATGATGTTGAGAGTGTACTCCTTGATTCTAAGAAAAAAGGGCGAAGTGGGAGGGTTATGGATGATAGTGTGGGTAATGTTGATGATGGACAGTCCAAGAGAGGGAATGCGGGAAGGAGGCTGATATTAATGACTGAAAGTGAAAGTTCTCGCAGAGGTAGAGTAATTTATGAAGGTGTAGTTGAGGGAGGTGAAAAGGGTGAACACTCGAGAGTGGGCGTTGGGAAGTATGGGAAGATGCAACGTAGAAGTGGTTCTGAGGCCGATGGTGTGTCCAATAGGAAAGAAAAATCAAACAGGAGAGAGTATAGTGATAGGAGGAGTGTTGAGTCAAATAGTAAAGATAGAAGGACACGTGGAGGTAAAGTGAGGGATGAACCAGTTAAATATGGAGATGGAGATTTAAAGCCAGAAAGTTATGATAGGAAGAGAGGAGAACAGGGTGAACACTCGAAAGTGGGCGTTGGGAAGTATGGGAAGATGCAGCGTAGAAGTGGTTCTGAGGCCGATGGTGTGTCCTATAGGAAAGAAAAATTGAAGAGGAGAGAGTATAGTGATAGGAGGAGTGTTGAGTCAAATAGTAAAGGTAGGACACATGGAGGTAAAGTGAGGGATGAAACAGTCAATTATGGAGATGGAGATTTAAAGCCAGAAAGTTATGATAGGAAGAGGAAGAGAATCTATTCTGACTGTGGTACTGATGGGGAAACAACCAGCCGAAGAGATTTTTCTAGACCAGGGCAGAACAAATTCAAAGATGATCATTTTGAAGATAAACGAACCAGAAGAGGAGGATCACGTGACTCTGAACAATCAGGCTGGAAAAAATCTCCTGTAGGACGAAGAAATTCTGATGATGATGATCCAATTGATGCTATTGTTGAAGATCGACAGGTCAGAAGAAGGGGATCCGGTGACTCTCAGCAATCAAGCATGAAAAAGTCTTCCACAGAAAGGAGAAAGAGTGAGTCGGTTGATGAAAAAGGTGGCATGAAGTTGAGATCTTCTCAGAAGGATATCAGAAAAGTAAAAATTGTTGAAAGAGATGATAGTGCTTACGTTCCGCTAAAGAAACCAGCAAAAAATATAATCCAGATCAAGAAAGGCATGGCTGAGGATTCCTCGACAACAGAAATTCGTCCGAAAAAGAAGAAGCGTGTGATTCGGATAGATCCACATGATTTTTCAAACAAGCGGCTGGAAGATAACACGGCTAAGATTGGTCGGTATTGAAATACATTCTTTCCATTTTTGTCATGTTCTTTTCATGTTTTCGTTATTTGGCATATGGTATCAAATATCAATGCTTACTTGTTATATTTCATGCTAGGGTAAGAAAAACATTGTATCTATTGGTACAGTTCCATTTGCTCCTTGTACACCTGCTTTAAGTTTACTTCATTTATCCACTTTATTCAAAATGATCCACTACATGTGTTAGGACTAGTTTAAGGAGAATGGAATTGGATGATTGGGACTTGTCAAAAGCATTTGAGAGCTTGTTTGTTATACTCTCTCTGTGTCTCTGTCTCTGTCCCTCTCACTCACTCACTCTCTCCCTAAGATGGACCATCTTGTAAGCTCAACCATGCTCTGAACTTGTAGGTATACACATGCCGTTTCTTGTATCTGAAAGTGTTTGTTGTATGTTCATACTTTACGGGCAATGTATTTATCATTTATCCTCTAGTACAACGGTTTTTCAGTTGGACTTTTTTTGAGGGATAAAGGTCGGTACTCGGTATGAAAGGCCACACAAATCAGGACCCTAGTTTTGCTATCCGCTGGACTTGTTGATGGGTCATAGGCTTTGCATCTAGGAACTGGCTTTAATAGTTGAAACCACGGGCTAGTTGGTTGATGACTATGGCTTACACCGTTCCGGTTGGTATTGAAGGTGGCATAGCCATTGGAATGGGGAGACACGCTATTGCTGACATTGTTTGGTTTTTGTGGCTTTCTATTGTTGTTGGTATACCAAGGCCTTGGAGAAGTGTTCCGGCCATTGTATGATAGCTTATTTGTGTTTCATTATTCAATATGGTAGAGCTTGTTTAGCATTAATACGATGCCGTGCAGGAGCTTGTATGCTTTTGTTTTTGGCTTTACTATGCCAAAATTGTGCAAATACAACAGTAAACCATTGTTATATTATTTAAAGCTGTATAAGTTTCTGGGGTTTTTGATGTGTTCAATTTTTTCCCCCGCCCTCTAACACCCCTTTCTCTCTTTGCTTTCCAGATGATACCAAAGAGAAGAAAGAAGACTCAGATAGCAATAAGATTTCTGAGATGTCAATGAATGCACAATTTCGTGCAATACAGCCCAGCCCCTCTATCCTTTCTTTTGTTGAAGAAAATGTACTTTGTCTTGGCCAGACGTAGTGATACTACATCTTATGGACACACGCACACACGTCCACGATTCTTGTGTTATGTGCTTCTTGCTAATTGTCTTACAGTTGTTGGGTCGTAGGCGTGAAATTGAGTTCAGGAATGCAGGCTACAACATTGAGCTTCCTGTCCCTTTAGATAACATCCCTTCCTCTCAAAGCTCAGAAAGGGCGCGAATTGATGAAGCGGTATGCTTACATTACTTAGTGTCGCACAATTACTTTCTATTTTGTCTGTCAAATGAATATGGGAGTGGCTAATATTTATATCATGTGAAGAAAGGATCCAATTAATAACAACAGAAAAAAACTTAACTTGGGCACTTCAAACAGTTCAGCTCACTTTGATCATAATCAGTTTGGTCTGTTTACTGAGAAAAGGTCTATGGTTCGAGTCTGTACCACCTTAGAGCACTATATACGTTCAGTTGACAACACTTGGAAGTGTTGGGTTGGTTTTCCGACCTTCGACCCAGTGGGCTTGAACTCTGACTGTTTGCTTATTAAAATAAATTCATTTTGCTTAGAATCCACCCTCCCCCACCCCAACACACCAATCATACATGGAATAGAGACACACTGTTATCATGAACGAAGGATGAGACGTGAGCGTAAACCAATAAATGGGGGCAAATTTGAGTTGCATAGTCGATGCGCGAAAAAACTTGCAAATAGTAAAGCTTTTTCACCTGCTTTTCCTGAGGAGAAGAGGGGTGAGAACTGCCTGCTACGTGGTGTGGGCATAGTTATTAAAGGCGCGCCTAGGCGCTAGGATCAGGCGGGCGCACCTTTTAGGCCTAGACATGGCTAGGCGAGGCGCTGTTCTGAAGGCGAGGGCCTAGGCACGCTTAGGGCTTAGGCGAGAGCCTTGGTCAGGTGCACCTAGGCGCTAGGCGCAGTTCTGACCTCAAACATGGACTGCCGATTGCCCCCGGACGTGGTTAATTACTTAATTATATATATAGGGTTTAACTAATATCCCCAATAGTTTTAGAAGGTTAACAATATCCCTATTTTTACTTTTCCAAAATGCCCTCACTTTTTAATTTTTAATATTTATTTGAAGGGGTAAAAATGTCAAAACCTTGTATAAAAAAATGTGCCTGTATTTAATGCATGTGAAAAGTACATATGCAATGATTGGAACATTGATTAAGGCAATAATTGAGATGATAATTAATTATCAAGCACATTTTTCTGTACACGGTTTTGACATTTTTACCCCTTCAAATAAATATAAAAATTTTAAAAAGTGAAGGCATTTTGGGAAAGTAAAAATGGGGACATTGCTAACCTCGTACAACTAGTGGGGATATTAGCTAATCCCATATATATATATATATATATATATATATATAGAGAGAGAGAGAGAGAGGCAGTGACGTCACGGTAGATCTTGCACAGATCGAGTGACTGGCCAATTCTAATGTTCTCTAGGTTATGAAAGTTTCAATTTAACATATTACTCCCTGCTCTTTATTTACTTTTTTAACAATTAAGTCCTTAAAGTTTTTAATATCACATTTTTATATCATTATCTTTAAGATGTTATTTATTTGGCCTTTTTTACTTCTATTTTTTCTTTTTTTCCCTCTTTTTTTCCTGGTCTTTTTCCTTTCTTTGATCTTTCTCTTTTTATAATACTTATTCAAGTTACATTTATGTATAAAATCATAATTTATATCTATAATATTTTGATAAAAAACCTATTTTTTAATATAATAGAGCATATTAGAATATATTTATATTTTAAAACATTTTTTAGGCTTCGTGGGGCGCGCGTCCGCCTTACGCCTAGGCCCCGGGCACACCTTTTGCGCCTTGGTGCGCCTTGCGCCTTTAATAACTGTGGGTGTGGGATTGTTGAACTAAACCTCCAAACGAGAAAAAAAGCTTCAACTTGGAGGTGAAGAGGTAGACAGTGGGAATCTTCTTAGGTCTTCTGGTTGTTTGGACGGTGATAGCCATGCTTCTTTGATAAATTCATTTTGCTTGTCTCGTCATGGTCCTCATGGACTTTTTTCTGTTGAAGTGGTTTCAGCCTCTACTTCCGAACAAATAAATCGTTCTCGGTGTGTCTCCAGACAATAGTCCCGCTTCCTTTTCTGTTTCTCCTAAAAAAAATAGTTCAAATTTTATGTTTAAGCTATTACTTTTCATTATTCTTACAATTTTCTTTCAGGTCCTTAAAAAGAGAAGATGATAAACTTGTAGCAAATTTTAAAGAAAAGATTGAGAAGTAAAAGTGCAATGTTAACAAGTTTTGACTTATCTAATGGGGCTATTGACAGGGGTATCTGTTTAGACATACCTTGCCAAGTAGGAGCTCGGCAAATGATCTCTGTAAATGGTCGATGCTTTGTTCTGTGCAAAAATTACAAGGTAGAAAGCATTATAGCGGCACTATGAGAGCTTTATTACTCAGATGTGTCTAATTGCCATTGACTTTTGGTGTTAAATATATCAAAGGATTTACAGACAGCTATCTTTTGACGTGTATAATTTGGATTGGCAACACATAACTTGCTTCCTGCCGTGAAGTAGATAAGGTGCATGAAATACTTTTGGTAGCTATTGTAGGTTCTTGAGGAAAGATGAAACACATGTGAACCTGGGACGTATGTGATCAAGAATTCAACCTTTTTAGATAAATTTTCTTGCAAAGAAAACTTCTGTTTTTAATGCTGAGTGCATAGCCTATGCCACTGCCATAGTGTGTAATATAGTAACTAATTGCCATCTGGAATCGTTGTTGATAATGGTTGTGTCGTGATTCATTTCAAGTATCAAGTTTTCTGGAAACGCCATTTTCGTATAACAGTTTGGTGGTTTGAGCTCATTCATCTATTTTTGCAGGTATTTAGGAATAAGTTAGAATTTTTTGCCGCTGCAAAAATCTCTTCATCTTTTCCTCCTGCTGATCTTGCAGAGATTGCATTTGCAGGTAAAGAATAAATGTACACTCCTTTATCTGGTTTTTTGCTTTTATATATAAACTTATGGAGTATGTCTAGCTTGCAAGTATAATTGTCCTTCTGCCAGTTGTAAATATCAGATATCTTTTTGTTAAAAAGGATTATATGCAAATTTTGAAGGAATACTTTACATACCTGACTGTTGGATAAATTCTCTTCTCCCCTGTATATTGCACTAATTACTCCCTCCGTCCCATTACGAATGTCACAATTTGTTCACAATCATATGAACAATTTTTGACACTCATTTTGGGACGGAGGTAGTACAAAATAAGATCTAGATCAAGTTTGATTTGTTTTGTTCTTCTACTAGGAAGGTCAAACGTTGGGAAGTCATCTTTGTTAAATGCACTTACCAGGCAGTGGGGAGTTGCACGAACTTCAGACAAACCTGGTCTCACTCAGGTGCTATATTTCATCCGTATTTTGCTCTAATTTTGCAAATATGAATTACCCTGATGCAGTTCGAGACACAAGTTATAGACACTGTTAAAAATAAAATTTGTGATGATACAAATTTGTCCGTCTGCAGACCATAAACTTTTTCAAGCTTGGACCAAAGATCTCCTTGGTTGACTTGCCTGGTTACGGATTTGCATATGCCAAGGAAGAAACAAAGGAAGCGTGGGAGGAGCTTGTGAGTATCCTAATATTTGGACACCTTTCTCCTATCATATTGCAACATGTCTC
The DNA here is from genome assembly GCA_025631175.1 of Iris virginica. NCBI lineage: Eukaryota > Viridiplantae > Streptophyta > Magnoliopsida > Asparagales > Iridaceae > Iris > Iris virginica. Next base: position 2,253 of record JAOTQG010122378.1, on the reverse strand, counting down.
TTATTAATCTTTGAAATTATTTTAGATATATGATAGTGCTTTGGAACCTGAACTTGTGTTTGGAACTTTTTTACTTTTAGGTTAAAGAATATGTCTCAACCAGAGTTGGTCTAAAGCGAGTATGCCTGCTCATTGACACGAAATGGGGTATGAAGCAAAGGGATTACGAGCTTATTGATTTGATGGAAAAGTGAGTGTACATGATACTCTTGTCCACTCTTGATTGCTAGGGTGTAGATGTGTTTTGTCTACTGCTGCACGAAAGAAATTACTTTTGTTTGTCAACTCTTGTTGTTCCCCTTTAACTGTTTTTACCTTGTGAACTCCTGGATTTTCTGTTTAATCCTTTTGAAATTTCAGGTCCAAAACCAAATACCAAGTTATATTAACAAAGACTGATCTATCATTCCCAATAGACGTGGCAAGGCGTGCAATGCAGATCGAAGAGGCGAGTGCTTCACAAATTTGATTGCATGCATTTAAGATGTTCACATCTCTTTCAATTCCTTTCCCACACTAAAGCTGGCATATCTTTTGTCTGATTTTACAGAGCCTTAGAGCGAAAAAATCTGCAGTTCAACCTGTGGTATGAAAATTTTATTGATTAGTTCACTTTATACTGTTATTTCTAGTATTGCAGATTTGTAAGAGGCAACCTAAATGCTTTGGTCTTCAAATTTATTGCAGATGATGGTAAGTTCAAGAACTGGGGCTGGCATTAGAAGTTTCAGATCTGTGCTTGCTAAGGTAGCTCGGTTCGTAAAACTGTAGGAGGCATATTTGAAAAGTGGACATCATGCCAAATGCTTTGAGATGTCAGTTTCATACTATATGGGATCTAATCTAAGTCCACATTATTGTATTACCTAAACATGAGTTGCTCCAACTCATACCATATTCGGATCAGGAAAATGCTTGTCGTACGTCAAATTTTTGCATCAAAGTACACGGAATTGAAGTGGTAAAATTTAGACCATTATTGCTACGTCGTTGTATGTCACCACCTCCCACCTATCCTACACATTTCGATCAAGGTTGTCAGTGCGAAGCTATAGTGAAGGTGCATGGGGTCTTAGTGTCTAGCCATTGATGCCCCGCATTTTCACGGAGAATTCAATTTCACTAGCTCCATGTCCGAGACTAGGTTGTCAATGGGTCAAATTCTAATCTGATTCGTTAGGAATTTCGTCCGTTTAAATTTCGATTAACATTTATCCGTTTAATCAGTTAATCAACAACTAAATGAATTAAATTTGAATTTGAACAATTACCATTCGTTTAAAATTAATCTGTTCGTTTATATTACTAATTAAATAAGTTAATATATATTGTATTTACTATTTATTTACTATAATTTTTTTTAAGTACTGTTTATAATATTTATATAGCACTAAATTATTTTTTTTAATTTTCAATTTATAAATATGTTAATTTTCACTTTATTATTTTGATAATAAATTTTTTTAGGATATTAAATCTAATTGACATTTACATAATTTGAATGGTGAAGATATAAAAGAAAAATATCACTTGAATTATAAGCATGAACTCTCGTTGTTTTATTAAATATATTTATTAGTAAAATATATCTTTAACGGAGGGTATTCTCTAATTTTAAATAATTCGAGGTTATTGACTTTAAAATTTATTTAGAGTTGAATTTTATTAAATTAATTATTTAATCTAAAATACGTATTTATTGTAAAATTTATATAATGATAATGATATATATATTACTGATGAAATTTGGTCCGTTAATTTGAAATCCAACTTCATTTGGATTAGCTTTTGACTAATCCGATGATTAGTTTGATAAAATTCGAATCCGTAATGAATTAAGTTAAACGAATATGAATTTACGATAAATCGTCCATTTAAGATCCATTTACAGTGTTATCAAAAATTGCGGCAAAATGACCTATTTGGTCCCTGACCTATGACCATTTAGACGATTTATTCCCTACCTATCATTAATTACCTTAGTAGTCTCAAATCTTTCATAACGTGTGGCGATTTGATCTCTGTTCTAATTTTGACATGGTCAACTGTCATATGTGGTATTGACATGGAGCTTGTGTGGACAAATAATTTGGGAAAAATTAAATTAGCAAAAGACTATTTTGCCCTTTTTAAAAGCCAAAGGACAAAATCGAAGGAGTACGGGAAGAAGATATAGACGCCATTGTTGACAAGCCGCGACTACGAACATGATGAACAAACATTAAAGCAAAACGAAATTAGGGTTTTCGTATC
>JAOTQG010122367.1:0-10557 GCA_025631175.1 Iris virginica | reverse complement strand
AACCGAAACGAGGGATCGAAAACCACAATTTTTTTCGACAATACCATTACTCTTTAAGCATTTTTCACCACGGTGGGGTCGGCCGACCCCGCCCGACCCCACCTAGATCCGCCCCTGATGAGCAAGGTTGTTTGGTAACTCACACTTAACAGTAAATACATGTCTAATCACATTTCCAATGTAAAAGATAATATAGTTAAGAACCCTTGACCGTATATACTTTATTTTAAATAAATGCACCAAAACATTGAATAAAGTTTTTGATGCATAGATAATTATTTTAAAGATAAAATATCTTTTAAAACATTCTTAGCTACTTTCACTACCAATAGTAAAATTTAAATAATATACGGAAATGTATCCATCAAAATCTACCGTGAAATCAAAACTCTCATGCACAAGCGATGAACAATTTTTGCGATTTGATGCTAGACTCTTCATTCTAATCGATGCAAGACTCTTCATTCTTTCCCTCAATAGCGGTCCAAGGTCTCGGGAGGCATTATCAAAACATACAAATAAACCTTTTCTAAAAAAAAAACAATCAAATTTGGCAGATATAGAGCAAATTGAATTGAATAAGGATAGAGCAAGGATCATCAAAAGCTTGATTATCATGGTACAAATCTATGGGTTTGGCAAAGTCTTGGTTGGAGTGATCCTACTTGCATTTCCGCTACCATTTAAGTGCATTGTGATGCATCTTGGTTTTTCTCTCCTTGTCTGATGCTATTGGGAGTGTTGAAGCATGATATACATAATGGAGTCCTCTCTTTAAGAACTTGAGCTTTTAGACGAGTTGGTAACTTAACACTCACAATGATTCGTATTAATGATGTGCAGGAGAAAAGGCTGAAGCAAGAAATTTCTTCTATCGAAAAAGACACTGGATTCAAGTTGAGAGTTCTAGCTCAAAACTATCCTGATACACCTGGTAAAGTAATATCTTATTAGTGTTATGTTCCACTGACTCTTGGTTTTAGAGGAACAAATTACATTTGCGGATTTTTAGTTCTCCCAATTCCAAATCCAAGGTCTCGATACATAGCAAAATACTCCCTATGTGCCCTCTCCCCTCCAAAGAAAAAGTCGCGGGGTTCCTTTTTTGTGTGTCCCAAAACATAGTTCTATTCCTAAGAAAGGCTAATTTTTGTAATTCAGAATGATTCAAGTAAGTAAAGATGTAACCTTGAAAATTTTGAAATGCACAATGTTAATATTTTTGAAAAACTACTAAATGAGCAACATGTAGAAAATGTAGTGAACAACGATAGTAGCACCAATAGAAAAAATAGAGATATTACTTTCTTTTGTAGATTAATGAATATGAGGTGAAGTTTGTCTTAAGAGTGATGAAAATCGTGAAAGCTTTTAGATTGGATGAAATACTCATTGAGGTATGGAAATGCCTAGGTGACGTGGGGGTGTCTTTGGCTAGTTAAGTTATTTAATAAAATTATGATGACAAAGAAAATGTCGGATGAGTGGAGAAGGAGCATTATAGTACCAAATGCAAACACAAATGTGATGTTCAAAGGTGCATGAATTGTAAAGGTATTAAACTAATAAGTCACACAATGAAGCTTTGGGAGAGAATAGTTGAAGGTAGACTAAGGAGGGAGACAATGGTATCAGAGAATCAATTTGGTTTTACGCCGGGTATATAAATGATAAAGGCTATTCATCTATTAAGAAGATTGATGGAACACTATAGGGAAGTAGAAAAGGATTTACACGTGATCTTTATTGACTTAGAACATGGTCTTTATTAACTTAGAGAAGGCTTACGATCGAGTCCCAGGAGAGATATTGGTTAATCCTAAAAGAGAAAGGGATTAAATTGAAATATATTGAGGTTAAAGATATGTATAATGGGGCGTCGACGCTAGTTAGAACCACAAAACTAGAGACATACCAGTTTCGAATCACTATAGGACCTTAAACATGTATCCTTTTGCCTTCGTAATAGATGGACTAATTAAACATCTGCAAGATGATATACTTGGTGCATGCTATTTACTTATGACACTATCCTTATTTGAAACAAAGAATGAGAATCAATTATTAATCAAGATAGAGAGATTGGAGAGAATGTCAATTATAGAATATAATCGGGTTGGATGAAATGGAAGAGTGCATCTGGAGAGCTATGTGATCGACGTATACCAATAAAGCTAAAGGGAAAATTTTATAGGACAACCGTAGGGCCTGCGGTATTGTATGGAACTGAGTGTTGTGCTACTATAAAGGAACAATATTAGTGTAGCGAACATGCAAATGCTTAGATGGATGTGCGGTAAAACTAGAAAAGATAGGATTCGTAATGAACGAATACGAGAAACGGTAAAAGTTACTCCTATAGTAGAGAAAATGAGAGAGAATTGTCTAAAATGGTTTGGTCATGTACAACACCTTAGTGCTTCAGTTAGGTAGTGTTATTATATTAGTCTTAATCAAGTTAGGCGTAACTCAAAGTTAACATTAACATCACTAATATGAAAAAACATGAAAGATTGTCATCTATATTATGACTTGGCAATGGATCGCGTGAAATGACGAAAAATGATTGATGTAGTCGACCTCAATTGATTGGGATTAAGACTTTGTTATTGTTATTGTGTTTTCGGACAGAGGGAGTAGCATACGGAGTAATTGTACATGTACTTAGTTTTAGCTTGAAGTTTGTTAGGTTCTCTTTATAATTCTTTTTGCTATCATGTTCAAGTTATTGCTCAAACTTTCTCAGGTTTAGCAATTAAAGATTTTTGGCAAGTGGATGATAGAACTATTGTCTTTGTGGCTGACCCTACATTTGGTAAAGAACTTGTAGACATTACCTCTTCTTCTTGTTACATCTGCCAACCGACTAATTTATTTTGTTTTGTACTTACCAGGCAATATATTAAACTTTAATGTGGGAGCTTCTGTGGATTTAGACATACCACGTAGCTTTTGGAGTCGCTTGGCTGGAAAATATGGAAACATGTTCTATTGGAAAGAGATGGTGAAACTTGATTGTTACCTTATTGTTTGATATTGTCATAATCTTGAGCTTATTTGAGTTACAATAGCATTTTTATTCACTGGTGAATGAAACAGGGCGAAGATGCATCTGTTGAAGCTGCAGTTATGGCAATATCAAATTGCTTGAGGGAGCCAGTTGGAGCAAATAACTGTGCCGAGGTAAAGTAATATCCTGATGATACTGTAGAGAACTCGATTCTGTTGTAAACGCTCAAGTCTGTGATGGTCGTGTTATTCATTATAGAGCTGTATTTGATCAAAGGAAACCAAAGTAACAGTGCATTATTTGTTAACTCTTTTGTATATTGTGTGTAGTGTTCGATTTTTATTTGGTCATTTGTATCCATAATTTGCTTGCTTCCTCTTTTGAGAAAATTGAACAATAAAGATTAGTGCAGGTCAGTACAGAATTGGGGCTTGGGTCATTTAAGCTTGTGACTCAACTTATATTGTGTTTGAGTAAAGCTCGAACATGATTTTACGCTTGAAGTAGGATCTAATAAGCTTTATAATCACAAAACACATACAAATTACCTGTGTTAGCTATAATTTCTTACTTATGGTCGATTAAGCTTTGTTCATTTACAGCTTGTTTCATGTCAGGTTAAGAAAAGAAGTATCATCTTGATTCTTGAGATGGAAGTTTAATATGCTCTGTTAGGTTAATGGAAATCATGGAACTGCAAAAACAAAAAGCTTTCTCCAAGTAACGAGATTGCTCGTTACTTTTTCTTTAATTCATACAAAGAATCGTGAAACTAGAAAGAGGAAAGAACATCAAAAGAATAAAAAATGAAAATGTTTGATCATCTCTAATCGCTGATATAAAATAAAGCGAATGTCCCGACATCATCAGCTTCACTTCTGCTGCATCTTTCTTTCTTCTTTCCCTATTGCAGAATTGTCTGTAAATCTTCAGGTGTACAAGGGACTGTAAGAGCACCTTCGTGCTGAAACCCATATTCTTCTTCGGCTTGCTGTAATAACTTCAAGAAATCAGGATTGCTGAGGTACCCAAGTTTTATGACAAATCTCTGGGGTTTCTCACACTTCACTGCAAAGACAGCAAAATGTCCTTTCTTCACACCTTGAGGCGCTGCTACTGCTAATGCTGCTTCTCCCCTCTGTTCTTCGCATTCAACTAGACTGCGACAAGGCCTTATCCGTTGTGAAGGTAAGAGCATTCTTCGCACGGTCCTAGCCAAGATCGTAATCTTTAGGTAACGACACGAACCCATCCCAAGCTAAACAAAGACTCAACTAGAAAGGCGAAATGTATGCTAGACAAGAAGGGAGATGAGTAGAAGTGTGGGGAGGGGGGGGGGGGGGCGGGGGAGGAATGCCCGTTCCCTTTTTTTTACTCACTCTCCCCTTCCTACTCGAGAAGCAGCAGAAAGAATGGAACTAATTCAAACAATAGGAAGAGAAAATGGTTTGCTTTTGGATTCCTCTTGGAAAGAGAGTTATATAATAGGTGGTTTGGTTGTGTTGCTGAAATTTCTGGGATGGTTAGTTTGGAGTGAGAAAGCCAGCTATGGTGATGGTGGTGGTGGTGGTGCAAGTAATGCTGCATTATTAGTCTTTTCATTTTCTTTCTTGTGTATGTTATGTTAGAAGAAGTCAACGGCGGTGTGTGGTTTCTGTTGACAAATTCTTTGCAAAGGAAATATATTTTGTCCTCTTTACTCTTGTATTCAATACTCAATGGAGAAAATGGTTATATTCCGTACCACTTTTAAGAAATATTTTCTTCCATTATTAAGGCCAAGTCATTGTTTAGGTTTACTTGTGGACCGTACGAATGTACGTTTTCTTACAACATATGTAAGCTGGTCCAAAGTGACTTTAGTAGGTCAAAGTTCTTACGATTATACCAAAGACATTTGGGGTTCTTCTGATGATCTCAGTTTCCATCGGTCGCCAAAAATAAATACTTTTTTCCGTATCCAAAAAAAAAAAAGGACCAAAAATGTGATATGTAACGAAATTTAATGAAATGATGAAAATTTTGTAATGATTAAAGTTAAAAAGTAGGACATATATAGAGAGAAAATACTAAAACTCATCAAAAATCAAATATCATATCACATTCGTGATCCAAACAAATAATTTAGTCCGGATCTTGAGTCGAACAAAGCCGCAATTATTTTCTTGTTGTTCCAAAGGCGTATAAATGCCAATTTCAAGGGCTATGACACCGATTCACTTTTAATTTTATCTTTCTTTGATTAAGTAAATTCTGTTTCGATCAATTATTTGACATATATTTACTACTCTTATGTATTAAATTTTAAAATATCAACCATCAAAAAATTATTGTTCTTGAAAGAAAAAGAAAAAGTTAAAAAAGAAAAAAAGAAAAAAAAAGGAGTACATCATATAGGCAAAAGTAAATCGATAGGTAGATCAAACATCAAGCAGTAAAAAACGAAGACATCACAATGTACACCACATCGTACACGAATCCATTCAAAGAAAGAGTGAACCTAGAACACCCGGGGACATCATTTTAGATGACACATCATCATCATACAGACTAAAGACCAAAGAGAAGAAGGCATTACGCAAATTTGACTGCAACAATTGCTTCAAAGATGGCTCACAAACAAATCTTGAATGAAGGATAGGGTTTGGACTATTTGACCAACAGAAAAGAATGATCAGAAAACAGGAACATACATCTTGTATAACCACCACCTTCAAACATGCTGATGATGCTGGCCATGTAAATCACTCTCTTTCATGCTCTCCAAAATCTTTCGGAGCTCGCCGGGTCGGCAAGGAACTGTGAGAACACCCTCCTGCTTGAATCCAAACTCCTCCTGCGCTTGCTCTAACAACTTGAGGAATTCCGGGTGGGTTAAACAGCTCAGCTCAATGATAAACCTCCTGACTTCACCGTTGATTGTGTGAACCACAAAGTGCCCCTCCTTAACATCTTCAGGGAGATCGCTAGCTAAAGAACATACCTCCTCCTCATCTTCAGCAGCAGCAAGTGAAGTGATGTTCAATTTGTCTGACAATGCAAGCATTCTCATCAGCCTCTTCCTAACAATCCTGAAATTTACTATCCCACCCATTTTACAGATTTTGAGTACGCACAAGACACAACAGGAGCGAATATGGAATTTATAGAAAAGGGTCATCTTCTAACTAAAACAAGCAATCAAGATGCATGTGTATGGAGAATATACTGTTTCTTCAATCATCAATATTAAGTTTTATCACTATGCTCGAGGGGAATGCTGCTCCGCCAAAATCAGGAAATCTGTCATTTTTCATATGAAAAGGCTTGGTTGGAGCAAATTGTGTAGGCACATTAAATGCTATCGAAACATATAGAAGCATACTTCGAACATGTGAATGTGGTCCATCAGAATATATCCTCTACCAGTTCTGGACTTAGTAGGAGCTCAATTATCGTTTATAAAAAAATAGTCACACATTTTGGGACGGAGAGAGTATACTTGTACAATAAAAAACATAACACATATACAACTAGAATAAATCCTACGAAATACAACTAGATACATCAAATGAATGCGACCGAAAAATAAATCCTACTAAAGCAGTATAACTTGAATTTCAAATATACAGTGTATGCAACAAGATAGATATGGACTATGAAGAAACTATAATATCCTAAAATTCAATTCAGACTTACAGTAGAAATGGCCATGTTCTAATCAAAGCACATTATCCAGATGCATGTGTTATGGAAAACGAAACTGTCTAGGATTGTACATCATGATGCTTTCTCCATAAAAAGAAAAGTACCTCATGGTGCAAGTTTGTAAGGCTGCTGAGGCGATTTAAGGACCCATCATTTTCAGACGAAGAACTTGGTTAAAGCGAATCATGTTGGCCCAGAGAACGCTACTATACACGTGGAGATAGACCACAAGCCAGCAATGGCTTGACAAACCTATCCACATTTTAGCATGTTTGGAGATTCAAGATGCAATTAGGACCATCACATATTAGGAGCTGAAAGGGAAAAGCTTCACATGGCTGGTACCTACAACTATTGAAAGCAAAGTGGTGCATGTTTGAGATCTATAAGTGGAATCTCCAGGAACTTAAAGCAAAAGGACGAAAAAAAGAGAATACGGAAACTACATACGACCTATGTTAATCATGCATGTTCCATCTGAACTATATTAGTTCCTCGTACATGTATTGGGACCACTTGAAGTGGGTGAATGGCAATGTCAGAATTGCAAACATGTTAACATGTCAGAAACTTCTCAGCCACTTGACCTAATTGGCTAATTGAGACATATGAAGTATCTACTTACTTTTGATAAATTACTGTCACAAGCTCCTGTTAATCACCATCCCCCACCTGCAATAGGGATATGAACCTCCATTTACAATTAACCCCTCCATTCCCACATTCTGAGTTTACTACGCCAACAAGGGCCGGGTAGAATATGATACTTTATAACCAGCACATGATCAGAAGCAGCGAGGGATTACTGTTCCATAACCTTCCTATATGTGCGGATTCTCGTTATTCTTTGCCCAAATAACTGTAAGGATCACTACAGCACAGATGATCGAAACCTTTTGAATACCTTAATGGTCATATACAAATTAGGCTATCTCAGAGATGCCAAAGGAATATACACATCTATAACTGAACCACACATCTATGACTTGGGAGTTGGAGTATAAAAAGAGAACGCAGATCACTCCTCGTTTAATGACCGGTGAATCAATAGGTGTGTCAACACATGCAAATACAGTTGCATCAAGTTCAAGGAATGAATAAAAAGGTCCACATATTCCAAGGACCATAGCAAAAACTTAACTAACCTTCATATCCTGACATGAAGTCTATGAACAGGTAAGCTAGAAGTGACATTGAAGATAGGTTTAACTATTTTGTGAAAAGGTAAACAAGATCAATCTGGCCTCAATGATCAAATGTAAAGAGTTGTCTAACACCTGGCATAGGATAAAACCTTGAACCTGTGACTTCTGCATTGCATACACCACTACATGATATAGATTCTAGTACTATGCCTTAACACTTTCTACGGGTGATCACATCCACTGTATATAGATATCCATGCTCCTTCAGCCGCTCTACTATTGCATGCTTAGTTATCTAGACCACTCGGTCAATAATTGTAGTATATGGGCACAGTGAGTGAATACAATTCCTTAGATGTTGCAATCTCATTTTAGGCACTTCGCATTAAGGAGACACTATCAAAGTATCAAACTATCTAGAGAAGCTATGAGCAGTTTTGAAGTCTAATTTGTTATAATACAAGGATGAGAATGTGAACAAAATTACTGAACTCCAAAGGCGATGATGCTATGGTCCTCCACACAACGTCCCATGCAGATGAAGCAAGTTAAGCCAAGTTGAATAGAAAATGCTACTAATAACAATGCTACAGAATACAGATACCAAAAATAAACATCCATCTTTGACTCCCACATTATGCACCAGAACCGGTTAGCTGCTTCGTGATTCTTACAGTAAGCTATTTACAGCATGAACTGATCAAATTAAACACTAGTAGAGTGAGATTGCGATGTTCATTTATGGATCCTTGATACCTTCTCAACTAAATAATCCACAGAGGCCAGAGCCCTAATCAAACCATTCAAAAATGTTAAAGACATGGAAAATGGTATCAGAGACTTAAAACTCTTTATCATTTGCAAAAACTCAGTGCATTGATTTAAGCTCTCACCTAATGAGTAATTTACTCCCATATAAACTATATACTAAATAAGAATGTAAGCAAAAGTAATAAGAATCTGATATTTACATGTATGTTGTAACAATCTGCAGCAACAAATAGAAGGGCTGAAATTCAACATGGCCTATTCCTACTACTCTTGCCTTAAACCCAGCTCAATCATTTCATCAAACAGTTGGTCTGCGTTCGAACCCAGTACCAGGATCGTCAGTACAAGGAAAAACATCCAGGCCTGTAACTATCGCCTCTGGCGGACCCCTTCGACATCGCTGCTCCATCTCTGCAACCTTTTCATCGCTCCCAGAGAACAACGCCTCAACTGAACCGCCCCTGCGGTTTCGAACCCATCCCTTCAAACCCAATTCCCTGGCATTCTCAATAGTCCAGTTCCTATAAAACACTCCCTGCACTCTCCCCTTGATCACGACCCGAACCTGCACACACACACACACAGCCCAGAAACACACAATTACCATGAACAAGGCAACACCAATTTAATAAAGAGAAAAAAAATGGAGAAAAGGGTGTACCGTTTTGGAGGGAACGGGATCGGGGGTGGAGGCTAAAGAGGAGGAGGACATAGGAGGAGGTGTACAAGGTCGGAGCAAAGGAGGTAGATGAGGAGAAGAGAGAATATAGCGATGGCGAATCTGAAGAGGAAGAGGATGAAGATTAAGATTGTGAGAAAGGAGAGGAGCAGGGAGATGGGTGAGTCTATCACTGGTTCTTGGTGGGCGTAGTAGTAATTGTAGTAATGGTGGTGCGGCATGGTTGTTTGGGGGTTTCCATTTCTGGAGATGGTTGCAAAAAATATGGGATTTGAACATCAATGGTGGCACTGCTGTTGCCTTCACTGTTGCAGAGTTCTAGATTTTTTTGTTGGACGTTGATTTTGGAGCTATGATTATGAAGGCCAACAAGGGATGAAGGCCGAAAGTATGGGCCAAAGTTTGGAGCCTCTATTGATTGATCAAAAAATTACGAAACATAAGCCCATAGCTGTTTTGGGAAAACGTCCAAATACCTGCGGACTGTGGACTTTGGACTTTGGATGGGGTAAGATAACAATCAGCCCAAGAATATAATCTGTGATCTACAATAGTAGCTTAGCCCAATCAAGAATTAATTCACCATGCTAAGCCCAATAACTTCAAATTCATGCATCTCAAAAAATGGTTTCAGTTTTTAAATCTAATCAATAAGTTTCGGATCATAAATCTGATATTTTGACATTTAATATTTAATTTTATTACGAGTCTCACTATTTTCTTTCTATCATTTTCTAACTTTTTCATTTAACGTAAATTAAATATTGCACGATATTGCATTCCTGATCAAATTCTAATAAATAAAAAATTCTGCCTTATTTAAATGGAAAATCTCATTAATATATCAGTTCAAAATATTTTCCCACATTTTCATCCCTCAAAGTTGGTCTTCGAAAGTGAAGCAAGGTAGGGCTGTAAATGGATCTTAAATAGAAGGATTAGCCTAAATTCATATTCTTTTAATTTAATTCATGACGGATTCGGATTTTATCCAACTAATCGTCGGATTTGTCAAATGCTAATCCAAATCCAAATTCATTCGGAGTTGGATTTCGGATTAACGGACCGGATTAATCCATCCATATTATATATAATTTAATCATTATATAAATTTTACGAGAAATAAATATTTTAAAATCATCAATTTAATAAAATTCTACTCCAAATAAATTTTAAAACTAAAATTTCAAAATTAACTAAAATTAAATAATACACTATGTGAAAGAAATATTCAACTTATAAATATATGTAATATATTCGATAAA
>JAOTQG010122357.1:0-10559 GCA_025631175.1 Iris virginica | reverse complement strand
AAAAGGAAAAAGGAAAAAAAGAAAAAAGATAAAGTGAAACTTAAAAGGATTGGAGAAATAATTGGGTAATGATGAAAATAGAGGAAGATGATTGAGTAATGATTGGAATGAAGTTACTATTCATTTGAAGCGGGTCCCACCGCTTCCATTTATAAGATAGATTTGCATCTGAAAGGACACGAATCCAGATTGCAGGTAATGAAGCAAGATCTTGCTTTGGAAGGGAACAAGAAAAGAGAAAGAAAGATGAACAACTTTCTCTCAACCAGGTTAACAGATCTGAGAACAACCATTTCCCCTTCATTCTAAGAAACAAATTTTTCCATCCTTTGTAGCCACAAGCCAAAGTGTAGACATCTTACATATATATATATATATATATAAATACTTATTCCGCTCCAAATCACTTTTTATATAAATCGTGAGAACCATTTGTATATTAATACTTTTTTGTTGTATGTTAGTTATATGTATGTATTTTGTAAAACAAAAATTAAACAAAAGAAATTTTTTTTAGAAAATGAACTAAAATACAACAAAAATATACTAGGATATAACAGGTTCGTAAATGCATAACAAAATAACTAAGATATGATTAATTAACGAAGATACAATAAGGTCTTACTAAGATACACCAAACAAAACAAAAATACAACAAAATTAACGAATATACAATAAAAATGTACTAAAATATAACAGGTTCGCTCACTTGTACGATATTTATGGTTTGTACATGATCACTTTCCTATATATATACATTGAGCCTCAGGGGTAGGGGTTGGGGTTGGAAAAGAGACCGATCAACTAGGAATTACCATTTTCATCTACTATGGTCATATCTACAAAAACAAGATAGGGATGGAATTGGTTAGTATAAAAAATGCACTGCTTATCAGCAGCTTCTGCTAAGTCAACTGAATGGTGCTCATAAGAGACTGGCTATTTCTTTTTAGCTTTTAACTCGGCAGCAGTTTTAGCGGCAGACTTGGCCAGGGAAGTAGGTTTCAAAACACTTTTTGGATTGAGTGCCTGTCTAATTTTAAAGACAGCCCATGCTGCCCCTATGGCATGCCCTGCAGCATCCATCCCTTCATTAGTTGCTTTAGCTGCCTCTTCTCCATACCTGCACAAGGACCAATGGGATCCTCCAAACTCAATATCCAATACTAACAGGCAACAGCAGCATAATCTTAAATGTTGTATCACCCCGTCACAACTGGTACTGGTGGCATGCTTGATGTAAAATCATCCCCCCCTCCCCATAATAGAACATTCTAGTTGCATTGGTTGGGTCAGGGCCCAAGAAAGGGTGGTAACTGGCTTTGGTTGGTCACTATGGCCTTCACTGATGATTCATGCATGCTAGATAAAGCTGGTGCAGTTTACCTGTGGGAGACGAGCCCTGTTGTTACGGTGGATGAGGTCGACATCACATTCTTTCCAGCAACTTCAACAGCATCACACACCTTGCCTATGAACATTACCAATATTTCAAATAAGAACGAACAAGTTCTATCATCAACTAATCAAGGGAAGTTACTCAAAAATGCAGAAACTACCAGTTAAAAAATTTCCAATAAGAAGAAAAATATTAATGGTCCAAGTTTGTTGCCAGCCTGCTGCACGATGGATTGGTGGTCCAAACACTTGCCACTAGATAGGTGTTGTTTGTTTGCAAGCATTCAACATCTTAAAGGGGGTTACATCTGATCCGGTTAGACAATTTAGAATTCAGATCATTTGGTAATTCTTCCTTTTCAGATCATAATACAACTTAATTCGTCTTGTCAAATCAGACTTAAAATCAAAGCTGAATGGCTAAGACCCACCTCTAAAGCTCTTTTTGAACTTTTCTTTCCCTTTAACTTCGTTCTGTGACTTTGTTCTTGTATTTTTCCTTTTTTTATTCTATGACTTTATTCTTGTATTTTTCCTATTAATTCTAAACTTTTTTACTATAATTTCTTTTCAATCTAGAACTTTATTTTTGTAATTTTTTTTAATTAGTTAAGAATTTGAAATTTATCAACAAAATAAATGCAAGAATGGCTGATTTAAAGTATGATTGGTAATTTATTAGATAATCATGCAAAGAAATAATTTTTTGAATTTAAAACACAATGAACATAAACCAAATAATAATCTCAATAGTAAATTAGATTATAATTAAAGACAAAGGTAAATTATATAGCTATATAGAAATAATTAAATAAATATTAATAATAAATTTAATATAGATTATATATTTATTACAATTTTTATTTACCTTATAATCATTCTATTGAAAATGAGATGCTTATATTTTGGTACTTATAAACGGTAAACAATCTTTATCAGAGGGTTAAAATGAATAAAAAACAGTATTCAGACAATTCATTCAGTAACCAAACGGTTTTACTGATTCAGCTTTCAAATGCTGTTTCTTAATTTTTCACACACATTCAGACTTATTTTTAAACTTCAGCATTAAGCACTTAAAATAAACAAACAGACGGAGTATATTTTTGCATGAAATTGTAGCTAAACCATTAATTAGGTATCAACCTCCAATATATTTTTATTTATTTTTTAATTTTTAAACAGAGCTACTGACGTTTACTTGAGATTCTATATTTAACAAAGAACTGTGAACAAGTTTGTTTCTTCCAAGCCACAGGCAAACCACATAAACCATAAAGTGAACATTGTATACCCATGAAGTAAAAGGCAAGTACAAGGATAGCAGTCTTGACCAAGGGAACTACTGTGCAGCAAAAGAAAAAGGAGGCAACTTTTATGATTTTCCTTCAAAAAGGTCCGCATTATCACCTAAGTAATAGGTTGTTCTAGCCAGAGATTTGAAGTTTGAACCCCGGAATGGAACTACATTTAAAGTTCTGTAAGCAAAGTTTTTTATTGCCCTTGTGGTCCTACCTGGCGCAAATGATTAGTCGTTGATATCGGAGGTTAGAGCCAAAAAGGAAATGCCCCCCCCCCTCCCCAATTAAGGATGAAAATACGGAAGATTATAGATTCAGACAGTAGATAGTGATCTAACTTCTAAACCATACCTTAAAAGATCCATCTAGGTTTTATATCAATGATAAAATAGGATTTTTTTTTTTTTAAATAAACAATGAAGGATTACAAAGTGGCTAGTAGAGACAATATTAAAGTAACCTCCAAGATGGAACAAGGCAATTGAAAGTGAGTGCTAAGAATATAACAGAGAAAGTAAAGAGTTAATTCCATATAGAAGAACAGAAACACTGAGAGCATGTGGACATAGTTAGGAAACAGAGAGGACATCTGCAGTGCAATATCGGTTGGAAGCTATGATGGCAGATTTCTTATGGAGTTCAAGAGTACAGCATAAGTGTCATTGGATAAGCTGGAAACAGGTTTGCAAACCGATGAAGGAGGGTGGGCTCGGAGTTCGCAGATTGATTCAAGTAATGGAAGGCACTTCACTCAAAACTCGCTTGGAGTGCATTACGGGAAGAGTCATTGGGGGCAAATTTAGTCAACACAAAATATATAAGAGATGGAGTATATTCTTGTCCTTCAACTTGTCCTTCAACGGCTTCACATATTTGGAGAATGGTTATGGGTCAGATGAATAAAGTGGAGGCTGCTTCAAGGTGGATAGCTGGAAATGGGAATTTGCAATTCTGGATTAAAAATTGGAGTGGAGAGTAACTTCATCCACCATTGCCAATTGATGCGAATTTAAAAATCAATCAAGTCTTGCCGAGTAGTTTTATGCAATTTCTTCCACAAGCATGCTGCGACATTCTTAACAATATGCAGCTACATGAAAATAAAAAGGATCGGTTGATATGTATGACGACAAATTCAGGGGAGTATTCTGTTTCACTTTTTGGGAGGCTAAGAGGGATAAAGGTCCGACTCTTATGTGAGCAGCCAAGATATGTCAAGTTTGGATTCCAACTAAAACCAGTACCTTTATTTGGAGGGTGAATTACAAGGGATTACCGGTACAAGATCGGGTTCGAAATGTGAATGTTGCTTGCTTAATCCGAATGTGTAGTCTGTAGATCATCTCTTAGTTTTTGGTGAACGTGCTAAGGCTGTTTGGAGTTACTTTGCGGGGTGGTTTAACAAGGTAGATAGCTACGTATCTTTTGTTCATCTTTTGTTCATATGCAGGAAGTGTGGCTCAGGAACAGCTCCACACAAAATCAATGAGGGCGTGTCAAATTGGTGTTTTTGTTCTCGGTTGTTGGCAGCTTTGGCGGCAAGATGTCGCGCTATTTTTGAAGATGTCCCAATGCAGTCGGGCACTATTATCAAGCAGTTAAGGGAACAACTCTATGATTTAATGACTATCTTTAATCCAAAACTTCAATGCCTGTAGCTGGTGCAATTTGCAAGGATTTTTTGAACTGACCGATTAGAAGGGTGGCAAATCGACATGGGAGATGGATAAAATGGGAAAAACCGCTGCAAGGCTTTTTCAAACTTAATACAGATGGATCTTCTATGGAACGGTTCTGTTCAGGAGGAGGGATTCTTAGAGATTCAAACGTTGAGATGCTGATTGCTTTTTCTAATTGTTATGGTCCGGGATCGAATACGAAGGCAGAAATTAAGGCTCTATAAGATGGTTTATTTTTATACAATGAATTGTCTTTAGGTAATGTTATTGTTGAATCTGATTCCTTGGTGGTCATCGAAGCCGTGCAAGGTTTGCAAAATACTCCGTGGCAATGTGTATTTAGTGAGACACTGTATGTCTTTAGTGAGTACTGCTGAGATTCATCATGTGTGTCGAGAAGGGAATGGCACTGCAGATAGATTGGCCTTTTTTGCGCACTCTCGCAAAGGCCGAAAAGAGTTTTACGATGAAGCAGAGTTGCCTATTCAGGTTCGAAGGTATTTGAATGAGGACATTGCGTGAATTCATAGATATAGAAAATAATCTAGCTTTTGAAAATTTGGTTCTTATGTTTTTAGAAAGTAGTTTTATGTACGACTTTTAGAGGTTCGGCTATATCAAGTGCGTCGCTTGATAGTCCCCCTCCTTGTATTCTTATTTTTGTGATTAATAAAACGGGTACCCATTCCCCCCCAGGTGCTGCGCCGGTTCCTCTAAAAAAAAAATGCAGTGCATAATCCAGTTAAAAATGTTAAAAAGAAAAACTTGATGTACGACTAATTGAGCATGCGTAAGAGAAGATATATGGAGTGAGTTCCCAGATATTAAGCAAAGCCCAGTAAAAATAGAGATTTTTACTCCTTAAATTTGAAGCAAAGCCCATTCTATTTTCTACCCCCAAATTTTACTTTTAGGGGTAAGTCTTTCTTGTCCCCTTGTTTGTAGGGTCAGGCTGGTTTATACCTTAAATTTGAATAAATTGCATGCTGACTAATTGCTACACAACATTCATATATTGCATAGCAAGTGCAAACAGTTTAATGTATTAAAAGTAAAAATTCTGGCAAGAAGCCAAGTTTTGTTGTTTGTGAGTTTGTGGGAATTATTAAAGGTGAGACAGTTTCAAATTCGATGCATTGATAACTACTCCATGCATTCCATTACAAGAGACTTAGTTAATTTTTAAAGTCAAATTGAGAGAATTCGACATACACTAATTTTTATACTAAAGCATAAGACTGTAAACGTCAAAAAATTTATAAAAATGGAGTACTATGTACAACATATTTCCAAATTGTGAAAAAGTAAATGCAATACCATCAGATCTTTATTTGAAAATGAGTCAAGATGGCTTTAAGAAGTCAATTATCACTCATTTCATGTAACACAGGAAGTATATGAACATTACTTCACCTGCGTCTCTGAATGGATATTATTATTGTTCTTATAGGGTGATTAACTGCATTGATGCCTCAGTAAGTTGTGAAGATATTATTAGAAATTAATCAAAATCCTACCATAGGCATTGCTGTAGTAAATTTGATGTGTGTACACGTGTGGAGAGAGAGAGAGAGAGAAAGAGGACATACTAAATCCATCAAGGGAAGCAAGAACCATTTCCCCGGGCAAAAGGCCAAAGAACTTCTTGCCCACTTTAGAGTTAGCAACTGAGCTTGTAAAGAATCCTGAAACCTTCACAACTCCGGAAAGGACCCCAACTGCTACCTTCTCGGTCATCTTTGAAACTTTTTTAACCCTACAAGAATCACCCAACGATGATACTATCAATAGCATAGCTGAAAATAAACTCAAACTAAAGAAATATTAGGAAAGTATATCCTACACAATCTTGATCACATAAGTACGATACCATAAGAAGCTATCCATAAAAAGATTAAACATCCATAAAACAAGAGTAATTCCAAATATCAACTTTAAGTTTCCAAATTCTGTCCAACTAACCATGTGATCATAGGAAAATAACCAGCCACCGCTTCACTCAAAGAGTCAAACTTTCTATCTTGAGATGTTCCACTTTAAATGTCCAGTTCCACAACTATTTCCAAATTTATCCTTGCCACGTCAAATTTTATGATTACCAAAACTATTTAATAATTAAAATGCTTGGCTTTTACTTGGACCCCTTCAACGAGACGGAGAGAGTACCACTACCACTTAACCTGACCATGGACCACCCGCTAAAGTATAGAAAAAGAATTTGAAAACGAAGCGTGGATGAACACAATCAAAAAGGAAACCAGATCAAAAGACTCACAATAAAAACAAGAACAACAACAAAGTCCAAAACCTTTTTATCCTCTTCAGGGTCTCAGGACTAATTTCAGCATTCGATCCGGGTGCCATCCTATTCTTCAAAACCTCATTCCCCCAATTCAACCTGTCAACAGTCACATCCCCACACCACAAAATCCCCTTAATCAGCTGCCCTGACCCCTTAGCAATCAACTTAGCAGCGGTCCCACTATAATCCTCAACATTGGGTGCCAATGTGGTCCAATAAGCCCGACACCGCTCTTCCATAACCTCTTTCTTCTTACCCGACTTCAAATCCTCCGGACTCAATTCCTTAGCCATCGAAACATCCAAAACCCCCTTCTTCTCCTCCACATTCTGCACCGTAAAACTACTGTATAGCTCCAATAGTCCATCAAATTCCTTCAACTTTGCCACATCCTGCCCTTTGGACGCAAACGTCAATCCGTAATTTAACATCTCATCGGCATCATCATCATCCTTGGGAGCACGAAAGGAGAAAAAGTAATGTGAATCATCAAGTTTAACAACGGCCTCGTCATTGGCTAATGGCCATTGGATTTCATCGGCTACGCGGGCAAAAACGGCAATGATATTTTTTCCCTGGCGGAGCTGGATGAGGGAGAAGTCGCCACAGGCAAGCTCGACGGAGTAATTTTTATCGATGAGGTGGATGATGGCGCCGGGGACGGTGAGGAGGGTTTGTTCTAGGGATTCGGGAGGGGCCGAGGGGGAATGTTGTTGCGGAGGAGGGGCATTTTTGTCATTTGCTGGTGGTGGATTGTCGGGGAAGAGATTTTCGGCTAGGTCATGAATGTCTAGGGTTGGGTAAAGGTTGGATTGGTTAAGAGAAGGGTTTGAATTGTACATTGGTGGGGCGGAAGGGTTGGAATCGATTACTAGAGGGTACATTTGGGTTCTGGTGGTGGAATTAGGGGTTTGGGACGCCTCCATCGTTGATTGGAGATAATGGCCGGAGGTTGAGGACGATAGAAATTTTAAGAGAAACAAAGAAGATTGTGGCTTTTAAAATGAAATAAAAATGTTTGCTTGCTTAATCGTGTTGAGAAGTTTTTTTCAACTATTCCCGCCCGCGACATGACCGGTCAGCTGTTAGAACTACGGGTGCTAGTGGGGGCGGGTGCGAGTTACGAGGGGCGGGTTACGCAATTTTTATTTATTTTTAAACCATTCGTACCACCCACATAAAGAATTGTACCCGCATCACCTTATACGCGGTTTAGACGGGCGGGTTACGCGAGTGTATTTGCAATGTTCCATTGAGAATCAGGGGAATAAAAAAAAAAGCAGGAGAATTTTTTTAAAAAAAAAGCAGGGCAATGTTCACCTTTAAATTCCATCGTGAAGAACAAAAAAAAAATTGAAGAGATATAGTGGAGAAAGCAGGGAAATAAAAGGCAGCAGATCTTCCTATTCGATTAAGAATCACCGTGCCCATAACAAAAACTAAGCATTCAACTCAATTCGATCGTTTCCACAAGAAGGGTGAAATGGTGGTGGTGTGGTGACAGTGCTGGCGGAACCGAGTTGGGTGAAGGCAGCAGATCTGATCTGAAGACTGACGGACGGAACAGATCTGAAGGTGACGACGACGATGCAGGCGAGCCCGAAGGTGTGGGCCGAGCGAGCGACTGCGGGGGAAAAGGAGGTGATAGCATATCTCTTCTCTCAGCGGCAACAGTCGCTCTTTCTCTCAACCCTAACCTAAGCGTCGTGTGTTTCAAAATAAAGTGAACTGCTATTTTTTTTTTAACTACAGGTTATATGATCTGACTCATCTCAGTGAAGTGTGAAATGAAAATTAGAAAATAATCAAGTAAATTCTAGGTAGTACCATACAATACAAATAATAAAAAATAAATTTTTTAATTAAATCTTATGCGGGTATGCGGGTAAACCCGCAAAAAATTGAACGAACCGCATACCCGCCCGCATAAAGAATTGAACCGCCGAAACCGCCCCGCTAAATCCGCATAACCGTTTAACCGCAATTTTGCAGTTTTTGCGGTGCGGCTTCGCGGGTTGACCCGCATAAGTAACAGCCCTAGTTAGAACAATCTATAGTATATGATCAAGATGATTTTGTACTATTCATTCGATCAAATCAAAAAGTCCAATCAATCAAGTGAAAATATGCACCGTGTCTTAAAGACACAGGCAAGTACTAGTACTACATATACAGACCATTTTAACCGCATACAATATAGATTTGTACCTTATAAAGGTACAAGTTTTGTAATAGATGCTATTAATTTATCGAATGAAATAGCCTTTATAAATAAGGGTTCGATCACGAATATAATATATTATAATATTGAGTGATATGTTACTATTTATAATATGAATATGATATAATATGAGCATGGGCGGAGCTAGGTGGGGGCAAGGGGGGACGGCCGCCCCTACCGTGGTGAAAATTTATTAATTAGTAGTAGTGGTCGTCAGAAATCATTGAAATTTTTCGCCTCCCGTTTGTCTTTTTCACCTTGCCTATTTTTTTTTGACGAAACCCAATTTAATTCTTTTATTTTTATTTTCTTGAAAATTTGGACATAAATATTGAATTTTCAAAACAAAATAATATCGTTTTGTTCCCAATTTCTCGTAGTCGTTATAAAATAATGTGAATTTCTTTTTCGTATTTTCATCTCCAATCCACCCCTCGAGTTGTTGAAGGTATCAAAAATTACGGGCAACCTAGCGAGCTCTAAGAGAGCTCAAGAGTGAGGTCACAGCTATCCGAAGACAAGTACTTAGCCAATTTTGGAGGGAACATCTCCACCACATGTGACCTCTTTTGAGACCTCACGGAAAGGTCGACCTCTGTTACATTACTTCGCGAGATAAGGGAATGTGATCATCCCTAGCGCGACCTATATGAGACCTCGTATAGAGGTGAAGCCTCATTCGAGCATATTTCATTCCTCGCCTTAAACTTTGCTTATTGCGACCTGTTCGACTCCTGCGAGTAGTAAAGCTCGAGAGTCCGTTTTCAATATGGAGAAGGTCTTCACTAATGACGGAATATCCTCATGGAAGTCTTTTCCACATATGACTCTGGTTGAGTCTCCTCATACTGATCAGATTAGGATTGTAATATTTGGGAAATTTAATATTTAATAAATAAATAAAATCCAAAAATAAATGAATAAATATTAAGTAGATAAAACATTTTTTATTTATTTAAAAGACTTGATAAATAATAAAATAAAATAAGCTTAAAAGAGTTTGTTTTGAATTGAAAGATAGAGTTTAACTAGAGTTTGTATCTCTAGAATGGTGGAAGTATATAAGGGATCAGTTGGTGAAATAGGGTTATATTTTTCCTACGTGAGTTCAAATGAGAGAGAGAGAGAGAGAGAGAGAGAGAGAGAGAGGAAGACTCAAGAAGAGAAGGGAAACTTGCAGCGAGGTGGACGAGCAATATAAGGTGTGTATATGTGTACTGACTGTTATTTCTTTTTCTCTTATGTTTGTACGGATGTATTATGTGCAGAAGATAACTTTTTGGTTTGACCGGAAGTTGTATGATCTGTCTGTTAGTTTCTTTCAAGGAGTAAGGCTCAGATCACGAGTCAGATATATCAAACATTTGAATATCCCAACATCAAACATATTTCATATATTTTTATTATCTTACTCCAATATCACTCAACATCACAAATAAATATCAAATATTTTCCATCTATTACTCCTACTCATACACTCTCATAAATCAATTCAAATCTTTCATATCATATTCTCTCTCCTCTTTCCTCACATTCAAATCTTTCACATCGCATTCTCTCTCCTCACATCACATTTAAATTTTTCACATCATGAGGGCAATTTAATCTTTTATTTCATAAACTCATATCACTCATATCATCTCATATTCAAATAGTGA
>JAOTQG010122346.1:0-10561 GCA_025631175.1 Iris virginica | reverse complement strand
TATGTATGTATGTATGTATGTATGTATGTATGTATGTATGTAGGGCTTGATTAAATGGTGATCTATGTAGGGCTTGATTAATTGGTGCGCTTCGGTTAGGCTATACTAATATGTCAAAGCGAAAGTGGGTCTTTGCTTAGAAGCTCCTCCAATCTCTTTTCTTCATGCCCAAACCAAGCAAAATGCATGCATGGGTCACCCCAGGGAAAAAGAAAAAAAATCTAACTTATGTATTAAAATCCTGGAATTGGATGGTCTACTTATTGCAGCCCACTCCAAAACTTACCCGAATTTACAGACACCTTAATTTCAAATGCAAATCACATGATATGTTAATTTGATTAAGGTAAAAGCCAACTTAACATTTGATACAGAGAGTAATAATTGTGAATTGATGTGATATTTAAAATAATATAGGAATTAGGTATGTCAATTTATTATTTATTAATTCACTCTAACCTGTTTTAACCTGCTAAACAGCTCAATTCGTTTCAATCCTTTTAACTGTAAATTTACGTATTAGAATGTGTAAAAAATATTTTTTTAGTGTGAAAGAATATTCAAATGTTAATTCTAATTTAACTTAACTCATTTATTACACAATTGAGTTAATCGCTTAATTAAATAGATTATAATAAATTGAATCCATTATAACTTATTATTTATTTTAATTTAATTCATTATAATCCATTTAACTCAATTTGACAGGCTTAATTGGAGGGTGTATAGAAATTTTTGTATTACTAAGCATGAGGAAGAAAATGGTGATTTTTTCAATCAATCATGCAAAACAACAAAATACGAATTTCTGTGTTTTTTACTAAAAATTCCTAAAACTCACCTATTGAAAGTTTTTAGCTCAATTAAGTTGGGTGCTGTGCTGTGCTATTCTATAGATCCATCATAATTTCGTGAATTACAAATATCATATTCTTCAACAAATAAAAGGAAAGTAATTACTGGACTTCAAGGGAGGGTCAGTCAATACAGAAAGTCAACGTCAAGTCAACTTACAACACGACAGTACCATCCACTCAGAGATGTCACGTCCATACAATCCGAATTACGACCTAAACCCTCCTCTCACGTTTGTTGAATACCCACTTCCAATGTGCAACACGAAGGTCTTCCTAGTAATTTTGCAGTGGAAACGGCCATAATCCGTCATGTAATCCAAGCCATAGTAGTCCTCACAGTTCAATTCTTTTCCGTCTTATATAACCTTTGGAAGTCATTCCGTGCTTCTATTCATGACATAAATCTCTCTTCAATACGCTTATTTTCTCTTTTCTCTGTGTGGCCATGGCAAGGCTTCTTCCAAATGTTCCCATGAAAGCCCCACCATCGTTGTTGCCTTTGTCTGCAGCTACCTTCTTCTTGGTTTTCATCGGAGTCGTTTCCGTCTTCTCGATCGTGACGTTTCTTTGTGCTTCGCACAAACGCCGCAACAAGAGCACGGTGCAGTTGGGCGAGAGGAAGCCGGGAATGTCGAAGCTGGGGAGCAACATAAGCAGTAAGGCTCTTCTGATGGCTAAGATGATTTCTTGGAGGAAGGTCCATGGAGAAGAAGGAGATGCAAAAGCGGAGTGTTTGAGCGACACTGATGAAGAGGCGGTGTGGAAGAGGACCATCATCATGGGAGAGCGGTGTCGGCCTGTGGATTTTTCGGGGAGAATTTTGTATGATTCACAGGGGAATCCCTTGCCGGAAACGCCTCCTTCCAGCATTGGTAATGGTGGTCAAAAGTTGGTGACTTTCCCAAATTCATGAACGTTTCTCTTACGGAAAAGTGCTAGTGGTCAATTTTTTCTTCTTTTTTTCTGTTATCTTTTATCTTCTTCTTCTTCTTTTTTTTTTCTATCTTTATGATTCAGTAGAGTACGTTCTAAGAAAGGACTTAGGTGTGCAGACTTAAGGTTTGTATTTGCATTGCTTCAGGTACGAAAAACAAATGCATTGGATGCACCAAGTCTGACCCTACCAAACATGTTTCTTATGCAAAAGTATGCATTTAGGAAGTCTTAATCTGCATCCCGGTCAAATAGAGCAAATTAAGTAAAAAAATGACATCTGAATACACCTTCACGATGCCTGATTAAAATCACCTCTTTTCGTTATGACACAATTAGGTCCTAAAACTTGAACCGGAATCAACGTTCATATTCAACCCCGTGTCAGTATAAGTCTCGGTTCAAATAATTTGACAAACTTTAGCGGCCTATTCAATCAAATCGTTAAATCATTTCGCATAAGAGTTATGAACAGGGAGGATGAGGTGAACCACTTGATATATATACACACATTAGGCCAACAACCATATGGCTTCAGCTTTTGGGTCACTGAAAATTGTAAGCAAACCACAAAATAAGGCTCTAATCTCTAAACAAAGTATCAAAGTCTGTTAAAGAAAAAAAAAAATAAACGGTGAAAACATCATAAGGATACCTCATGTGCCATCTACAATTTTGCTGCTATTTTGCTGCATATAAAGATCAACAATTCTCTCAGCCACCTCTGCTTCATCTCTGCTTTCCTTGACCAATTTATCCACTTGAGCCCTAGGCAGCCTCATCTTCACACGAACAGCCCCTGTACTCGGTCCAGGCCCACCAAGCTCGTGATTAGTTGGTCTCACAATCGACAGGTCTGAAACAGATCTCCGGGATAACATGAGGCACTCCAGCCGGTCTTTGGCTGTCATGTTCACGGCTGATCGCACCCTCCTTGTGACCTTTCCCTCTGGCACCGGTAGTTTAGGCAATTCTACAAGGAAATAAAATTTGCCAGCTTCCAGTGGTTGACGTAGCTCAAGTGGCTTCGCTCTCACCCCAAATTGCTTAGCTGCCTTCAAATCCAGTAACACATGCTCTGGGTAGTCCTTGACAACATCACAGGCTCGTAGAGGAGTTCTCAACTTGAGAATTTCGCCACTGATTTTCATCACTTTCACTCTCCTTCTTCCTCCTATACTGTTTCCCATCTTCTGTGTCTTGCAAATTCAACCTGTAGTAAAAGATTCTAAAGCAGGGTATTCTGTGTATCAGTTGGATATTGATATAATGATGAGGTTGGCGTGAAGTGTGAATTAGTGGAAAATTTGTCTGACGGCCATATTGGATTTGTACAATGAAGTGGTAGGACTCAATTCCATCACGACAAAGTTCTCTTTGGATGAGGAGAAAGTGGGGCATGCATAGAGCATCATTTTATACATGCCCCAATCCGAAGAAAGCATACTGGCTATCATTGTATTGTGGACCACAAAAAGCACAAGTTTAATATTGCATGCCTAATATACTTGCACTTCTGTGTTCCCAACAAAGATTCCACACACACAATTATAATATATATATACATATATATATATATATGTGTGTGTGTGTGTATCTTAAGCAAATATAACTGAAATATTTAAGACTCAAAATGCACTTTTGTGCTGGACATCTTATCTCTGCTGTCCCTGTACCTCTCCTGATTGAAGGCTTCAACTGAACTAACATTTTAGTCTCAGCGATGCAGCAGCTCAACCGAGCCTTTCTATGTGGCTGCAATAAACTGGAAATGCAGAGAAATACTAGTGATAGGATGCCTAATATGAAGTACTTTTAAATCAAAAATCAATCCAACAAATTGAATACAGCTTAAGATTAGATACAAATCTTATCTGCATTGGAAGATATTTCTCGGTTATGCATAAGTTTATACTAGCAATCTAGCTCTACTCCAATCAAACTGGCTGGCTTTACCTGACAAAGGAAGCCAAAGCCAACAAAGGACGAAAACTTCTTAGTATCAGTATATCTGACATGCTACTAGATGATAAATAGCAAAAAAGCCAAGTATACTTGTTTGAGATGATTCATTAGCTAATACATTCATTTGTGCCCTTTATTCAACATCACTTTTTTCTTTTTTTTTGTGACATTGAATGGGAGTTCGTGTGTTTGTGTGAGCGTGTGTGTGTATAGCATAATTTTAGACTTTTTAGTAATAGGTAATAACAACAATTAACTAACAGAGGGTAGAGCTAGAAAACTAGAGGCTCTAACCAACCCTTTCCAAAGAACGCGGATTCTGACATTTGCAAAACTGTAATTGAGATTGTGACAGTTATCCTCCCATTGCAGATAAGAGCATGTTGAAATTGGGACAGCTACCCTCCCAATGTAGATAATAGCTGTGTTGTGAAATTTACAGAGTGACCAAAATGTTCAATTGCTAGTCAAATGCACCTGCCTTCTCTGACAGTGATAATCACAGTCCATTTGTCACCCTCGGACCCTCCAAATTATAGCATGAAGGCACTTCGTTCTCAGCAGACCCAGAGTATTTTTGGCCATAGGAACTCGATTAGCATCCATTCTTCTGTCCAAAGATGATTGCTATGTGATGCCATCTCCTAGATGGCCTCTCATGTAATTCCATTGGCTACGCGTTCTTCCTGCGGCATGTAGACTGCACTACTGAATCATAAAACTTGTATTCTCTTGGGTGGTTCCCACCCAGGTTTTTGATTTTTGATTTTTCTCTCATTGGTCCCACAGTTTTTCTATCTATCTCTATCTTACTTTTTACTTAATCATTACAAAAACACAAAAAACAAATTATTAAACCACCCTTCCA
Source organism: Iris virginica (assembly GCA_025631175.1). Lineage (NCBI taxonomy): Eukaryota > Viridiplantae > Streptophyta > Magnoliopsida > Asparagales > Iridaceae > Iris > Iris virginica. Next base: position 5,938 of record JAOTQG010122346.1, on the reverse strand, counting down.
AACGCACCCTAATCTTGCTTTATAGCCAAGAGTCAACATGTAGAGGGATATTCACGCACAGTAGCAGCCTTGGCAACATAAGAAGCCCCACCAGAATTTCTCGACAAATTGAACTTCTCCATTCGACTACATTATACCCCTCCTTGGCATCAAAGTTGACCAGCATAAATATCAGATCATGCTCAACAAGGTATCTATTACAATTTTTATTTTGCAACTTTTCTATAGGCTGTATTACTCCATTCACACCAACCCGAATGATGACCTAGATCCAACAATTATTCAACTGTAAAAGCCAAATTCTGCTTCAAGAGCTCAAAATCCTCTTGCTAACCTATTTGAATACCAATTCCATCCACAACTTGTGCCATCCATGCTATAGCACTGCTGTGGCTCCAAGCCTCCAACCAAACTAACAGATGTTCTTCAACAAGTGTGATTCATATTGCAAAACCGAGAACATGGCCCATAAATATATATTGGATCAAGAAGAAAAACATGTAAACTAGTTTAACTTGTTAAAAGGAAACACATTTTCAGAATCAAAATTATTAGCCAAACAACGGGGTCTTGGGTAAATGGATAAGATTAAGGATGGAACAATTAAGTTCTAGATTGATCAAAAAAGATATAATCTACATAACAGTAGAAGGTCGAAAAGGTGTAACAAATAAGAACGAGCACAAACATCACAAAGTCCCTCTAGGAAAGAAACCATTAATATACATGGAAATACAAAGAATTCCGGGAGTGAACATGGGCTTCAATTGATGCACAAATCCTGTGCCAACATAAGCATGAAGAATGAGTGCTACAAACAGAGAAATTAACAAGTATATGATCATCACGTGGAGATTATTTTCATGGCCATCAGCAGCTTTAAGTGTGATAGCTGGTTCTTAGTAATCAACACATGTAAGAAAAAATTAAGAAAATTACCTGATGTAGTCCAGAAAATCTACTCTTCATGCATTCCAACCAAGAGCCTACTAAATCGTCTGTGACAAGTAAAAGTAAGAGTCTCACAATTAATCGACCATGTTTGACTCTGGTAAAAGATGTAGAATACATAATCCAATCCCTCCATAAGGCATATCAACCAAATAGACTAACACAATTCTAGACTTCTAGTAGACCCGGTGGCCTAAAAATACTTTACCTCTCAGTGTATCTAAGCAACAAAAAAGAAAATAATTCTCTCAACTGCACACTTCTCAGCAGCCCATAACAAAGCTAAGCAAAATTTTGTGATTCAGAACCCAACAGCATTAAAAGCCTCTGCAACCTTATCTTGTGTTTTTCAGCTTTGAATATAAAAGGACTAATGATCGTAAGACCTTAAAACACTTGGTGCATGTTGAAAATACAATTACCAGAACAAACAAACAAGCTAAATGGCGTTAATAATAAATCATCTGCAAATATATGTAAAAGCCATTTTGCATGATGATTTTATTAATCAAGGTTCCATTGCATACTCAAGGAATAACTTTCCAACAATAGAAGACGTGATGAATATAGCTGATATATGCACTCTATGTTCCACCTATGTCTTATAAGGAAAATTTGTCAGCAATAGAAACCACACCCCTACTGTGTAACATGTGAAGCAGGCAAAATGCAACCAGCATTCCCGATTGATGGTATTGAAACTCCTCACCAGGTCTGTGTAACTTTCATAGTGCCTTAAATGTTTTCTCTTCGGTTCATTATTCTGCTGAAAGGTTCTCCAGCTTGATGTTACTTGAGGTGCATGACTTCTCTGCTTTCTGCTATCAGAAGTTGGAGATAGTAGCACAGAATCATCAAAACAAGCACATAAATAATTGCTCCAGACAAGCATTATCCTCGAGGAACAAAACAACTACCGAGTTGGAAGAGTAAAACCATCATTCCATAACATCATTAAACAATATAGTGGAACCAAATAAATCATCAATATAGCATATTATTTGTGCTTCAACAACATTATGATACATAATTCTACATATATGTATAGAAAGACATGAATCACAGTCGCAAAGTCTACAAGAACTCAGACTGTGAGTCGGCATCTGGCTTTCCACTATTAACCAAACCCCCGGAATGCTGCAGATTCTGCAGAACCTGCGGAGGCAAAGTCCCCAACCCAACACCCAAGCCATCATTTGCCAAACCAAAAAATTGACAAACAAGCCGAGCCATAACACCAAGCACCTGCATTTGGTTGTGGCAAGCATCCGCATGCAGTTGCATCATTTGCTTCTCGTGCTCAATTTGCATAATCACCATCCTCTCCCTCCACTTCATCTCCTCCTCCTCCCACTTCTCCTCCACCTTCCTCCTCCGCCTCCTCTCCTCTTCAAACTCCCTCTCCAACCTCAACCTATGATCAAACTCCCGCCTGGCCCACACCATACGCCTCTCCTCCAGCTCACATTCTCTAACCTCAACTTCCTCCTCCCTCTCCCTTACCCGCTTATCTCTTTGCTTCGCCATATGCATCTGCCCTTCCTCTCGCTCCAAAGCATCCTCCTCGTGTCTCCACTCCCGCTCTGCCCTTTTCTCCTCCCTCCTCATCACAACATTTCTGAGCTCAAGAACTTGCGCACCCACTAAACCCTTCTTCGACTTCTTCCTCCTCACAAAACCAAAATCATCCTCAAAGTCATCTCTTTGAACACTATCACTAACCCCCAATCCATCATCATCTTCATCCACCTCATCATCACCATCATTATCATCGTTGTTGTCATCATCATCATGAAACCCAAACCCCCGCCTTAAAATATCATCATTCCCATCCATATCATCAACAATCTTCGTATTCTCCTTCAATTCAAGTTCTAGATCCCCAAAAACCTCCTTGTACTTCAAGAAATTCTCCCAGTGATTCTCCCCGTCGCTCCAATTAAACTCGCCGTTGGAAGCCCTAATTTTCTGCTTAACGCCCAAATACTGGTGGCGCATGTTCTGGACCTTGATGGAGACGTCACGCCAGGTCCACCTGAAGGGAAAGGTGATTGGGAGTTGGAGATGATGAACGGAGTTAACGTGGTCAGCAATAGGCTTGAATTTCCTCTCGCGGGTCTTGAGCTTGGCTAGGGTTCCGGAATTGAGTAGCTCAGAGTACTTGGTTAGTAGTGTTCGTTCTTCCATCTCCGACCATTTTTTGCGCTTCATCTTCACACAGCACAGTAGTATGAAATCAGGGTTTCATATTAGTAAATGGCAGGGCAGGGGGCAGTCGGATATCTAGGAAATGGAGCTAGATTTGGGGGAAGGAGGGGAAGTGGAATGTGGGTGTGAGAAGGACGATATTACAGCCAGGCCGTACAGGTACTGATTTGTCAATTGTCGCGCTGTGAAATGTTGTACTATTAATTAAGACTTCGGCCCCGTTTGGTCATGTAACTTTTTTTTTTTTTTTTTTTTGTATTTACTATAGTGATTTCGGTAGGACAATCGTTCTTAAAATTTTATTATCATTATCAAAATATTTATAATACAAAATTCATTATCATTATCCTATTAAAATTTCGGTATTATTGATTTCGATAGGGCACGGTAGGGCATTGGCATAACCAATATCAATCCAATTAAAAAAAAATCAATTTTCAAATTACAAGTTAAATTAATTCACATTTGTAGGTCAAAGTTAATTGTTGTGTTTTAAAAAATGCACCAAAAGAGATCGAAAAACTTAAATTATAAATTTATTAGGCAAAATTTTTACTCACTCTTATAAATATCAATATTACAAAATCATAAATTTTCAATTAAAGTATTGGAGAGGTGGTAGGATTATGGTTTGAGATTTTTTGAAATGATAATTGTAAGAATAAAATATGTAAATTAATTTTTTTAAAATTTTTTATGTAATATAAATGTAAAATTATTAAATTATCTCTATTTCGGTACAGTAATGATAATACCGTAATAATGATATCCATCACCATTCCCCTACCAAAAATTTCGGTATGGTATGGTAATGGTAGGGCAATTTTTCGATAGAAAATTTTTGGTAATTTTCGATATAGTACGGTAGGGCAATCGATTTGATAGAGCAATTAGTATTTTTTTTCCACCCCTAGTATTTATGCTCTCTTTTTTTTCATTTTATAATTTTTTTATCTCGTTAATTTCAGATGCTACGTATCATTTTTCTCTTATTTTATAGAAAAATTAAAATAAAAAAGCTAAAACAACACATAACTAATCGCCCCTTTTGGTTGACAAACTTGAATCAGGACAATTAGGGTGCGTTTGGACGAGTGATTTATTAATTTATTTTTTTAGATTTTTGTAATGATTATAATAAAAAGTAAGAGAGATAGAGAGAAAAAGTGTGGGATCAATGAGAGAAAAAAATTAAAAATTAAAAAATTTGAGTGAAAATCATTCAGAAGAACATAACCTTACATATTCTATTTGTTTTGTTTTAATTAATTAAAATTTTTTATAATATATCACTATTATAAATAATTAAAATTAAAAAGAAACATTAATAAGGACTTGACACAACGAATTACTCCACATTCTAAGGGCATCCCTATGAACCAATGAGGGTTCCGTTGACTCGATCGTATTGAAATGGCAAGGATTCCCCTATGATTTATATTGGTTTGATTTATATCGTTGCAATAATAAGGATCTATTCATTGACTTTTGATTCGAAAATAATCGTGTTTTTTATTTGCTTGATTGCCTTTTTAAAAAATATGATTTTCTCTCTCATATTTACTCATTTTATATATTATTATATCGATATTTATATTTTATCAAATATTAAATTAAATTATAACTATTATTTAATTTTTTTTCTCTTTATCTATATAACGTAATTTCTCAAATTTTAAAGCACAATATAAAAATTAACCAAGTTAAAACTAAAAAGGAAAAAATTACCAAAAATTCATATATGCTCTCCTCACATTTTTTTTTTAACTTTTTCCCCTAAGGGGACATAGAAATGGATCGAACCTGAAATCTTACATATTGTAAAGTTCAGCTCTACCACTAAGCCACCCCTTAGGTTCCCATACGCCCTCCTCACTCCCAGTCTCTAAGTCACTACATCTTCTATCTCATCAGGCCAACGGTCTCTAGCGACAATCCTCTCCACTATCATCTCCGATCAATTTCTCTCCAAAATAAGTACGAGTTATATCCTTCCTCAAACATGGAAGCCCTATTTTAATAATTTACTTTTACTAATTTTATAAATTGAGATTATCTTTCACTTAGCACATTAGGGCATTAATTTATCTCATTTATAATAGAATAATTTCTTATTTCTTCCTTTCAATTTTCATCGGACGATGTAATTTCTTACTTCTTTTTGGAAGTTTAGAAAAAATAAATTTCTTAACACAATAACTTTTACAAATGCAATTTTAGTTCGCTTTGAAAATTATTGATTTAAATCACTCAATCGAAGTAATTAAGTAGAGCAGCAATGACAGTTGCCATGGCTTTGAGCTTTAAGTGTATATACTATGATTACTGCTTATCTTTTTTTCTTTTTAAATATCTAATTTCGTGTTCACTATCGCCCTCAACTCAATAATTTAAAGAAATATGCAAGTTTTGAGATAAAATTTACCTTTATCGCGGATCATGGAAGAGTTTGGGAAATGGCTGGAGGAGGAAAGGAAAGCGAGATATCATTTGAGAATTTATCAGTGGAGGATGAGTATAGGTGTTAATGGAGGATCATGCAACTAAATAAGAGAATTAACAAAGAAATATAGAAGATAAATCATTTGTAAATATGGACGTTTATTCAAGGTACCTAACCCAAATTAATGGCTGAGGAATAAAAGATCCATTGTATGAAAATCATGAAAATAATTTGGGAGCATGGAGTGGACAATTGATTGTAAAAATTGTGTATATAGGATGTTTTCTACGCGTATTAGGATCAGGAGTACTTCAAACTTAGGGTGTTGAACACAAT
>JAOTQG010122335.1:0-10563 GCA_025631175.1 Iris virginica | reverse complement strand
TGCCTCTCTCGCTTTTGTGGGAGGAGATTTCTTCTTAGTCTTCCATTTAGGCTAGGAGTTTGGGGCTTTTCAGGGCTTGTGTCTAGCAGATTTGTCCCGTGATTGGAGAGCTGCCTTGCAGATTTCTGCCTTTTATTTTTCGGCCTGTTTTGTCCTTTGTGGATCTCCGCCTTCCTTTGTACCATTTATCTCCTTTTTCTAGTTATATTCTTCTTTTATCAAAAAAGAAAAAAAGATCTTTTACTTGTTTCTTTTTTGTCCCCTTAATGTCCCTACTATACATCTATTCTCTTAAATGATTGATGCAGACCACTCTTTGGAGACGAATCTTGCAGTTTTTATTTCGTACCTTAGTGATGATTTTATTCATCCCGTGCAATTTCTATATGTAGCATTGATGTTTCGTGTGGCCTAGTTATTAAAGGGGCACCACGGCACGAAAGGTGTGCCCGGGGCCTAGGCGCAAGGCCGAGTGATGTAGCCTAAAAAATGCTATTAATATGTATTCTAATATGCTCAGTTATACTAAAACTATAGATTTTTATTAAAAACTATAGATATAAATTAAGATTTTAGACATAAATGTAACGTGAATAGCTATATAAAACAAGGAATATCAAAGAAAGGAAAAAGAGCAGAAGAAAAAAGGGGTGAAAAAGAAAAAAAAATAGTCAAAGTCAGCCTACCGGGGCCTGAGAAGGTAGCCAGTAAGTCGCCGGTGCTCGTCCTGGTCATCGTGTCAAGTTAAACCACAGTTATTGGAGGCTTCGTGGTCTTCAATGGAGTTTTCCGATAGAATAGGGCTGAGTGTTAGAAAGGGAAATACGAGGTAGTCGCGTTATTTAGGTTTTAAAATGGTCAAGATGTGGTCAAAACTATGCCTTGGGCCTAGGCGCACATCCTCAAAGTCCACGCCTCAGTCCCAAGTGCGCCTAAGCCCGTGCCCACGTAACAGCGCCTCGCCTAGCCCATTTAAGGCTCCATGTCTGCGCCTAGCCGCGCCTTTAATAACTATGCTTGTTACTTAAGAGTAAAATATGTAACTCTCCCGATAGTGAAATAAGTGCCTACTTACCACATGTCGATAATTCCATGCCACACCTACCAATAGTAAGTGGACACTAACTTGAGATCAGGGGAAGTATTAATTTCAGTTGACTTCTTCTTGATGAGGATCCTAAAGAAATAGCAGGAGCAGGTTCATTTTTGGTGATGAAAGGAACTCCTTTCCATTGATCTAATGATCAAGAAGATCCCTGCAATCTTGTCATTATAGTTTTTTTGCCTTCAAAGCATCTGAAAGTGGACATACTAAATTATTCATTTAATTCAGTGAAACAGCTGTTTGTTTAGCTGCCGATGGATTCTTTAAAAAAAAAAAAAAATACTCCTTACGAGTTCTCTACTAGTGTTTTGGGAAAATAGATTACATGGCTTCATGAATAAGAATACCATGCAGGACAAACATACAATTTTTGTATCAGCAGTTTGATAGACCCTCTGTCCCAAAAAGATCTGCAGAGTATCTGAAAACAGATACTTTTCCTTTTTATAAAATCAACTTAAGACAAAATCAAACTATCATCTAAAATTTGTTTACAATGTTTTAGGTTCAAAATTTCATTCACGGTAACAATATTAGGTACACAATCAGTAACAATTTTTTAATAGATTGACAATTACTTATAAATATGTTGTCAAAGCTGAATGAAATTGACCAAAAATACTCAAAAAGGGAAGATCTTTTTGTGATGAAGGGATTATAAAATATGCAGTATATTGAATAAAAAAAAAAGAAAAGTAAGTTTGAATACTGGCTAGTGCTGTGATCTTTTAGCTTTTAATGGCAGTTGTACTAAAAGAACGGGAAAATTTTGTTTTTACTACAAGAGCGGTTTACTGTCAAATTGGTGACTGAAGTTTCAGGTCATTAACAACTAGGTGATCTATCTATGAAGTTCGTCTAAATGGTGATCAAACTTTCGAAACGACTGCATAGACATGATCCCCTCCATTTTTGTGAGACAAATGAATCATAAAAGATGTGAGCGGGATCGTGTTTTTTGGGGTTATTTAGAAAGTTTGATCGTCATTTTGACGAATTTCATGAAAAATATCACCTAGTTGTTTAATTACCCGAAACACCTGTCAGCAATTTGACAATTAGACCAAAAAAAAAAATTACATTGTTCTTTTAGAAATTATACGTATTTGGTTATTTCAATTTATTTCCTTAATCCAGGGCTGTAAGGGTGATGAACGAAACATTGAAGCAGAACCGTCTTTTGAGAGATCAAGCAGATAATAGGCTGTATCCTGATTTATCAGATGATAGACGCAGTGGTACAGGTCTCCAAAATGATGTAAGGAACTTTTTACTGGTTATTTTAGCGGATTGATACATTACCCTTTGTTGGGCTTGCCATTGATTTGATATTTTTATCTAGATTTGGAAATCATGCAAGATTGTTATTAGGTGAAAGAACATTGTTTTGTTGATCTAATATCGTACAGTATTGCATTTCATAGTCTTTCTCGGCTAAGGGCCAATATCGGTTGCTCCTATTGCCCAAAGAGGGGAAAGATAAAATCCTGATTCAGTTACATCTTGACCTTTGTTTCAACGAGCAAAAGAAGAATATGCAAAACCAATGGGTAACCATCTAATGGATTTCAGCCTTTTCAGTATACAACAGTTTCAAAAATCATGCACTTGAGGTCATACAGCTGCCTATTTTTGATATGGTATCAGTATAACTTGTGCTTAGCTTAAACCTTGCTATTTCGAAAAAAAACCTCTTGCTTACTCATACTTAAGCAACATAATAGGACGGGTTTTGCTTGGAATGCCACTGAATTTTGAAAGAATGAATTTGTTCATTATCATAGTAGTAAGAATAAAATGTAAGACCTTTTTGATCACGCTACGTGATTTTTGTGGAGATATTTCTCATAAACATAGTGCCGGCTCGGGTATGTCTGGAAAAAGTATGACCTCAAAGTGGCTGGATCACTCTCGTCGTTCATGATAGAATACAAAATGTTCAAAGGTTTCTTCAGCTCCTTGAATCTGTAGGCATGACCTTTGATTAGTGTTTAATTTAGGATGAAGTGCCTGAATTGCAGTTGTCATTCTGATTAAATGACCTTTCTATATACAAATTTCATTTTTTTCAAGAATGTTGATTGCACAAAGAGAAAATAGGTCCTAATATACTTCTGTGTCCGAACTACTTATAGTCAGGTTCTTTACAGGAGTAGATGTGAGGGAAAAACAGCATTCATTTATTTCAATGTATCCATCTTTTTTAGTCTTACTCGTGTTCACTTTGACTCCTATAAAGTCATCTTTAAGTTTTTCCTTGAAACTGAAGTGTGCATTCATACTGCTGTCATTGTTTTGTTTCATCAATTTGTTATTCCCGTCCGCAAGTGTAGCTTGGTTGCATCATTATTCAGAGTTCTTGTGAACCCAAAGTTCTGACTGTGTTTAGTTGAATATAGCGGACCGTAAGTGACAAGATTAGTGTTTGTCTTCGGAAGAGTTCGCCATCATTGCCTTCATAGACATCTAGTTTGTTTTCTGTCTAATCTTTTTTCAAGTTTCCTCTTTAATCCCAAACACCAAATCAACTCCCTTTTTATAGCTTTATCTGGAAATCCAAGGTTCTGTTCAAATATAAAGCTTTTTCGTGGTCTGTGGTTCTCAGTCGTTTGAATACCAATGAGCTGTGGCGACGTCGCAGGCCAAATAAGGACTTGACCCAGGATGTCTGTGTGATGTGTAACGGGTGCAGCGAGACTCACGAGCAATAGCATTGCCCGTGACGTGGCGTTTATGGTGGTTCCTATTTGTGGTAAGAGGTGAACATTGTATCATCCCTGAAACAGTTCAGGAGTTGTGTATGGCTTAGACATTGGGAGTTCGGTCGGACTAAGGATTTCTCCATATTATGGAGTTGTGCTATGTCTAGTTTGCTTTGGAACGTCTGGATTGAGCGGAACTCTCGAATTTTCAGGGACCGTGAACTGTCTTTTCCTCTCATGTAGGAGATGATTTTCATTCAGGCTTCACTGTGGGGCGTGGAGTTTTGGGGCATTTCGAGGCTTGTCTTTAGCTGATTTTGTTAGGGAATGGAGTTCAGCGTTGCAGTAGTTTGCTGGGCGTCTGGAGTCTGTTTTTGCTCATTCTGCCGTCTTTTTATTCTTTCTCCATTTTCTAATAGACATTCTTCTTCTATCAAAAACAAAATTAATTATTGTTCAACTCAGGTGTTGGATCTCCATGTTGATGATCGTGATGGAATCTCTGGTGGAAGATCTTTATATTCTCTTCCTAGGGAGCATTTAACTTCTCAAAAGGCAATGTCATTACCTTCATCTCCTCATCAGTTCAGGAGTCAAACTTCTGATGGAGGTGGGACTTCAGACTATATATTGAGTGATGACATGCTATTAACATGGAACAAAATTCTGAAATTGCTGATGTTCCAAGATAAACCTCTTCTACCATTCCAAGAATGGAATATTGATTTCTCCGAAGTTACTGTTGGCACTCGTGTTGGAATTGGTAAGCATTGTTCTCTATGTTCTCTCTCTCTCTATATATATATTTATATATATACGTATATATAGCGACTTTATTTAAATGAGAACCTAAATATTGTGAGAATCTCTGAGAACCACTAGGATCCAACAAACAATATTAAGATCCAACACATACCAATGAAGATTCATACTTGAGGTTCTTACATTATGTAGGTTATATATGTATATATATATATATATATATATATATATAGAAAGCTTCAATGCTAAACTTGTTTGTAGTTTTTGATGTGCATTTTAAGCTAGGTTCGCAGTAGCACTATTATGCGGGTAGCCTTGGGGTCTAGAGAACCATTTGACATCTTAACAATAATAACCGGATGGTGTGTCTTTATGGTTTGTTGAATTTTGTCAACATAATGTAATGCTGATTTTTTGGCCGCAGGACTTCGACTCTCTTAAGATATATGGTTTCTGACCGATTATATTACATGTGTACTTCAAAAAATTAGAAAAAAACTCTTCAATGATCAGTCTTGAGAAACATAATGGTGCTTTTATCATTCTTACTGCCACTGTCATGGGGGCCTTTAGCTGGGTATCACTCTTGAATATTTGAAGGGGCTTGGGGTTGGGGCACTGTGCTCCAGGTGGTATGTGCAACACCATTTTCAATCATTGTACTTGTGCGAAGATGCGACTTAAACCACCATACTCCATTTTCACGATTTTTCTTTAATTTCTCTTTCTATTTAAACCCAGATGGTAATGTGTAAATATGTTGTGCCACTTGGCTCAATAAACATAAGATACGCCAGCATTTAGTGCTAAATGAGAAGAAATAATGAATGTGTGTTGCAATAGTATAAGAAAAAAAGTAGAGTGGTTAAAAGTTGTATCTAAACCTAAGTACAATGTTTATAAATGGAAATAAGCTAAATGCTTTGAGGGTTGTCAGTTAAGGATTAAGAATACTCACTTTGCACTTATGTTGGTTCCTTATTTATCACTTCACATAAAATTCATCAATCAATCTAAAGGAACATCATCTAACTGATGATAGAGATCACTAAGTTTTAGTATCTATTGCAGTACTTATTATTGTTGAGACAGCTTTGTATCAAATCTTTTGATCCTTATGTTGGCATGCGTCAATAGGTGAATTACACAAACGTGAACCTAATTATGCCAAATAAATTTATAAATGAATTAAAGTTGGTCTCCATCTACTTTCCTTTGGAGACTTATTTAGTGATTGATACCTCCGATCCAAAAGTGACCAAACAATGCAAATCAAGCCTCGTACATATCTATGGGTGGCAATTTAAAACTCATACCCATTGACACCCAATCCAAACCCACTAAAAATAAACTCGTGGGTGGGTCTAATTGAGTATATCCAATTACGCCCACTAACTTATTGTGTTTTAACCCAATAAAATGACGGGTATACGAAACACCTCCACCACCATCATCGGAGGCACCGCCGCCACCATCATGTCCATCTCTGCCATCACCAAATCTACCTCCACCACCATGACCTCCACCATCATCGGAGGCACCGCCGCCACCATCATGTCCATCTCTGCCATCACCAAATCTACCTCCACCACCATGACCTCCACCATCCCCGCCGCGGCCGCGGCCGCCTCCTCTAGGATCGACATCGCAACCACCATCTCCACTGCAACCGTCACCACCAACGGTGCCTGCATTTGGTGACAGAGGTGACCGCGATAGTGGCGGTGGTGATGGGGCGGTTGTAGCGGCGATAATGATGCGGTGGCGGTGATGGTAATGATGGGGCAGCGGTGGTTGCGGAGGAGGTAGCATTGGTGGTAGAGACGGTAGTGTGGCAGGGGTAGGTGTGGATGTGGTGGTGGAGATGAGAGTGGAAATGTATATTTATATCTTATAAAGTTTAATTTAACTAAATAAATAAATTAGTGATAATGGATTGCCAGTACCCATGGCTAATGGTTTACTATTGGATTAAACCCAATTAACCCAGTAAGTTATTGTGTTTTATTGAGTAAACCCAAAAAACTATTTGGTATATACCCAATCGCCACTCCTATACATACCTTTTAGGATGAAGTAACCTATTCTCGAGTCTGTACATCATACATTTTCTAGGGTAGAGCTCCGGATCTTGACAATGAAATTTTTATTTTTTCTTTCTTTTTAAAATTATTTTTATTTTTGTGTTCCTCCTGTTTTTCTTTGGATAAAAATGAGCAACTGTCAAGTCGGCGATCTTGTAACTCAACTTCACACGTGACTTCTGTTTGCACTTATGGAGATAAATGGAGCTTCTGCAAACCAGGTGTATCAGAAACCAAATAGAGGGCCCACTTGGTGAATTAATACTGTGGAAGCAAGTTTTATGATATGATGTTCAAAATTCAACTCAACTAAATGCTTATATTGGTACAAAGGGGGCCTGGCAATGTATATTATTATTAACACCATTGGCACCCAACCTTCAAACAGTTCATCCACCAGTTTTGGCCTAAAGAATGACCCCTCATCTTTAAGATTGATCCAATGGTTGGCAAAGTTCACCTTTTCTCACCCATTTTGTCCGATTGAAATTTGTACTCACCTTTGCTCACATATGTACATATGCTTGTTCAGAACGTGTACACCTTTGTTTAGAATGTATATCAGAGGCATGAGAAATGTGGTTACGCTTGGCCTACCAAAAACTTGATGGAGAATGCAAAGGAAAAGGGTTATAAGGGCTATGTTTAGGTTTGAAATGATGGTATTAAAGGACTAGGGTTGAAGTTTGTTAAGGAAGGGGTAGGGGCATGAGGATTGCTGAATCTAGGGGGGCAACATTAACAAATGAGACCCTATGTTCTTGTGTATCAGACCAAGGGAATGGCATCACAAAATTGAAGAAAGCAAGGCGTAAAACTGCTGAAAAATTCTTGTTTTAACTCCCCCCCAAAATAAATATTACATGCTGTATGTAGGCTAACACCTTCGCTAAAAGCCAAAAGGATTTTAATTCCCTTATTTGCAAATTAATAAGGACATATAAAAGATGAATCCTTAAAGTATAACTCAAGTAAAGACCAAGGGTGTGCATGACCACCAAATAAGCATGTGCATGATCTGAATCTGTTAAAGAAACTGCCTGAACCTTAATGATTAATAGACAAATTTGTTTGATAATTGATTTGTCGGTAGGATCTAAATGCACGGACTTCCATATTACACCTCTATAATTTTATTGCATTAGTTGAATTTAACTTATAGCATTTGCTAATATGACTAGTACTACATTGCAATGCCATTTGCTCAATATGCTTAAACAACTTAGAGGGTTGTCTGCAAAGGAAATCCATTCCTTCGCATTTTCCACCTCAAGTTGAGAAGGCAGGCATAAGCGCACAGATTGTCACAGCATTATGTGAAGATGGTTCCATCTTTTGACAGAAACATGCTCCGATTGTTGCTTTTGCTTCTGTTTCTTTTCCTCTTCTTCTTTCAGAAACTCTCATAAACCAGGGCTCATTGCACTTTCTGATGTTGTCTGTCCATGATCATTTCCTTTTGCTGGCTCTTGACCTTTACCAAGGTACATGAGATAACTTAATACAGTACCTTCCTTAAGTTCAGCAAATAGTCAGCGTAACAACTTAAACGAACTATGCAGTCTTAGTTAGCAGCAAAAAGGAAACGAAGATGCTTTTTGGTCCTAATGCCCTATAGTCACATATTGACTTGAGGGTTATATAATAAAATATCTCGAGCATTCAGATACTTCATCAGTTTTTTATTTTATTTTAGGTCATTTTACTGCATTTTAGCTTTTGTATTTATCTGAAGATAGCCAAAAAGGGTAATATGTTTCTGCCGTTCATTTGTAAAGTTTCTACTTCTCTATGCAAATTTCTTTTGAGGGTTGTCAGCTAGATGGTTTTAAGCAGCAGTGAGCTGCGTTATGTAAAAATTGGTTTACTGAAACATGTTATGTACATTTTTATATATCTTATTATAACTTTTTATTTTGGTTTTATTTAGTTTTTGCATTGGTTGTTGTTGAGGGGCTTTAGAGGATTATGGCTACTGATTGTTATTATTAATTTTGCATTACTAGGTTCCTTTGGAGAAGTTTTCCGTGGCATCTGGAATGGAACAGATGTAGCGATCAAAGTCTTTCTGGAGCAAGATCTAACTCCTGAAAATATGGAGGATTTCTGCAATGAAATATCAATACTTTGGTACATTCTCATCTTGATTGAGCGGTTTATGGTTTTGAGCTTATGTATCCTTCTAACATTTAACCTTTTTCCCCCTTTCTCTCATTCTCTTTTTGGCAGTCGCCTTCGTCATCCAAATGGTATGTCTTGTCTGTACAAAATTGCGTTTTCATTAAAGGTAAAATGACAGATGTACTTTAGTTTGTTTAAGCGTAAGTACAGCTGTGAGCTTTAATTTTGTTTTCAAGTTTCTCCAAAAAATAAATGGCTTCTATATATCAAGACATTTGATTTGACCATGTCTAAAATTTTTTTTTCGCTACTAAGTGCTGCTAACCAGCTAAAGCCTTTTCGCTTCAGTTATATTATTTCTCGGTGCATGCACAAAGCCTCCACGCTTGTCGATGATTACCGAATACATGGAGATGGGATCAATTTACTATCTGATCCATGGTCAGAAAAAGAAACCAAGTTGGCGGAGAAGACTTAAAATGCTTCGTGATATATGCAGGTTAGCAGATTATGTGTATTGAGGAAATTGTTTATGCATTTCAGCTAAGTCTTGAGGCTTGATGTACTAGCTAGGAAGCACCGAGACTTTGAGAGGTCAACATGTCACTTTTGGTCCATTTGAAACATGACAATTCGGGACACTCCGACACCATGAGACACTTGTGGACAGGTCTAGGACACTCCAAAAGACATGTTGCGATTTTTGTTTTACTTTTTTTGAATTGCAGACCACTCTAGGACATATTTTGTTTCAACGTCTGATGCTCTTCCTTGCACCTCTTATTCCTATTTACAATTTAAGTAGACATTATTTATTTCTTAAGTGATTTAAAGTTATTTTTTGTGACTTTATAGATAATTTCGTGACTTTTTGAAGTAATTAAGTGGTAAAATTGTGTCATTTGGTCGTACTAAAGGTTACTCCTGATTCAAATAAGTTTTTTGTTTGTCTTGAGACCCTGTTACTACAAAAACAGTTTGACTCTTAAATGTGGACAAAAATATGCTATTTTTTCGCTAATTAATTATAATTGAATTATTAATACATTTCAAAATGTAAACTAAAATTACTAGTATTTATGTCTAATGTGTCCTCATATATGCCATGTCAAAGGTTTTTGAAAAATTGTGTCGTGACGTCTAACGTGTCAGTGCTTCTTAGGATACTAGGTTGCAATCATCAAATTTTGCATGTCAGGAAATAAATGTTAACATGGTAAAGAAATCAAGACACCCGTTGTGGCCCGAAACTTATTTGGTTTGCCAAAGGACTTATCTAAAAGCCAGTAGCCAGTAGCCAGCAGCAGTTTAACTTGGATCTGTGCTCCTAAAAAAGTTTTATTTTTCTTATGTGGAATTTACACTGCCCCAAGCGTTAAGCAAACATTGCAACGGTACATGAATTTATGCTTATAACTTTTCTCCACATCCAGCTGTCATTTCCATGTAAGTCAACAGCTGCATTCAGATCTGATCTATCTACCCTGCAACTTGTTAGGACTAGGTTTTAGCTTGTCCTTTCTTATTACTAATATAATTCTGTTTGTGTGAGTGGGTGGGTGGGTGCATGTGTGGGAGCAGGAGCGTGTATGTATATGTTGTGTGTGTGAGTGTGCGTGTGTGTGTGGGGGGGGGGGACTTCATTTTATCTTCTGTTTTTCGTCTTTTGTGCCGGCAATAATGAGGATTGATGTGCATTCACCAGGTGACGGGTATATATATATATATATATATATAGGTAGTCGCTCAAATGAGAACCTAAATATCGTAGGAACTATAGGAACCAAAG
>JAOTQG010122324.1:0-10564 GCA_025631175.1 Iris virginica | reverse complement strand
CAGCAAGCCTAAGCTCTCGCCTAAGCCCTAGGCGCGCCTAAACCCTCGCCTAAGGAACAGCGCCTCGCCTAGCCCTCCCAAGGCGCCAAACCTACGCCCGCCTGAGCCCTTGTAGACGAAGACGATTTGGTAAGCAAGCATCTTGGAGCTCAAGCCATGACTTTGACCTGCAAGAATAGAGACTATTTATGTATTATAACCTCTGACCTACAGATCACAACTTAACGTCCTTGCCATATCGCAAAAGCTAGCCCTTGAAATCACTTTTTCCTGTCAAAGGCCATTCCCTCAAACAAAGGGATTCTTGTTAAGACTTAAGAAATATGTTATATCTTCGATGGGTTAAAACCCCTTTAATAAGAATGCAAGTAAAATTATATAACACATATATTTTGGAATTTTTCACTAATGTGATTAGGATTTAAAATTTTTTTGACTGATCAGTGGGCCTGAGTTTGCATGTAAGAAGAGACTCTATCCCAGTGGACCGAGTTCATTAATGAAATTTTCTCTCTTCTGCTATACTTCCCATTGAAAAAATCTCTCTAATTTTTCCGGTCTATAGGCCACCGAAGTCAAATGACAAATGTAGACACATAGCAAGTCAGCAAACTAGGCAAAGCGTAAAGTGCCTTTAACTATTGGACTCCTTAGAAGTATGCTGTCGCTTCCCACTCAGAAGCTTCCATTCAAATCTCTCTACTACCACATATTCTATATTGCCGAATTTTGTAAGGTCGGCCAATAGGAGCCAAGGTAGTTAGAAGAGAAGCTGCTAACCTTACGCCAACAAAGAGAGCAAGGTCCTCTACATGATTAAAATCCCCTATTTAGAATACTCGCACTCTTAGAGATTGATAAGAGCCCCATAAGATAGAAAGATTCAGAAAATCAGAGTGCTTAGGAACCATGGTCTTCTCATCTATTTGTACTAATACGAATCATGATATCTAGGCATGAGGCTATACCTCTTGAAATGCCTTATGTGCCCAATGAGAAAGATCTGCTACACTAGCTGATTGCTCGATAGAAACAACTTGATTTGGAATAAGGCGTAATACGGAAACCATCCAAATAACCAACTTACAGCCATTGCTACTTCCTCCTAGTTAACTTGTCGCTGAAAAACTCTTCCGCTTCCAGTGGACTCGTATGTGGTGTCGTGTGAGGGGTTGAGTGCTCGTGGGATGGTCGATAAACATGTCCATTCATGAGGCCATCGCCCCTATACCCCATGGAAGGCTACATCTGTGCCTCAATGCTATCAACCCCCGACTCCAAACAAATATATATGTATAAGAAAAAGAAAGGCAAAGGAAAAGAAAAAGAAAAGTCGTTTCTTATAGCATCCTGATATGGGCTATACACACTATAATAAACCCAATATCTCACTTCCAACAAACTTTAGAGGCCAAGTAACAACGTATTCGCTTATCAGCCTATGTTAAGCAACCTACTTTCCATATCAAATATGATACCCTGTGCTGTTCTTATGGACCCGCAATGTTCCAAGTCGACCAATCTACCACCTACCACACTTCTAAGCAAATTGCAGTCCAACAATTCAATTTTTCTCTCCTGTAATCAAACTGAACCTTCCACCAAAAAGCCACCTCGAGCACCTTCAGGACAGCTCAAACCCCACACTCCCAACGACATGCACACCAGTAAAGCCCCAAGATCTATCAATCCCAGCTGATTTCAGAAGGCAAGAAACAGAGTACTTGCCCATCTTCACCCTTTCATAAACAACCTACTGTCCCACATCACATGGATACCTCCTGCTGCCGCCATGTTCTGAATCGACCTATCTGATTAATTCAATTTTCAATAGGCTCTTTTATTAATCATCCGATAAACATGAATTTCGCAAAAGAACAATTTTCACCCTAACCACCTTCAAACAGAGGTGAAGGGCAAGTTAAAACAGCTGGAGGTGGGGTAATATTTTCTTGGTAAAATGGTTTCCCCAATGTACTAAATCATGAGCTTACCAATCAATGGATGCTTCCTTTCCTCCTGCAAAAGAAGGCATGTAAAATTCTTATCTACAACCACCCTCTATGACCCCTGCATTCTTGATAACTTCGCTTTGCCAGTTTAACTTTATTCATCTACAACAACTCAAGCTTAGTACGTGGTACGAAACAATAATGTCATCCTAGGAAAAAAAAATCTCAATCACCTAGTTCATATTTTTCCTTCTTTTTTCTTTGTAGAGATTGCCCTGGATTAGAGGAACCAGAAATTTCAATGGCCAAAGATGGGGGGTGGGGGATAGAATTTATATTCGATAATCGTTCAAGAACCACCAACTGGTTTTGAATAACATCACCAGATTTACCCACGTTACCCTTATCCTACTCTGGGCTATTTGAAGAATAATGAGCTGCATGCCCCTTAATATGTGCATTACATTTTCTATTTTTTTTACTCCACCAACTTCATTCTAATTGAAACCTCCTTAAAGTGTTTAAGAAATCCTTTCATATTAATTTCATAATACATATGATACTCATCTTTATAAAGCCTAATACAATTTCGGCAATGTCAGAAAAGATGAAAAGGTAGTACTTCCTTTCTTCCAAAAAGAAATGTCCAATTTCTTTGTTGAAAAGTCAACATAAAATATTACCAAATTGCTACTTAACATATACTACTTTAGATTCAAAAGTTTTAATGTATAAGAATATTAAAGTAAATATTTATAATCACTTGTCAAAAGCTAATTAAGTTGAATGGACATTCATTTGGGAAACCGCGGGGGGGTGGGGGGGTGTTCTACTTTTTTGAAACATTATGAAGGAAGGTGTACCAATTCCAAAACCTAAGTTTATCCATAAGAAATTTGAGTAGCTTAATTTTCATAAACCTTGAGGTTTGATGGTGCCACTTCCCCCACCACAATGTAACCAGCCCCTCAACCCCTCAAATAATAAGACCTTGTGAACCATTAGCTGTTGGTCATAGACCACTTCACAAGGAACCCCTAAATCAAGGTTAAGCATGCCTAATAGTGTTCTTCAACAAAATAACCTCTCAATTATGACTCGCTGGGAATGTATTTCAAACAAAATAGTCAAGAACCCAACCTAACTCCGTGCAAAACTAACTCTACTTGAACTTGACTCGTATCCTTACTTCACTGAGTCTTTAAGCCCACGAACGCCGCTTTGCTACTCTCAAATCGAGTAGACTCAACTCTTGTTACCCAACACATATTACTCAAGCTACTGCAAAGTCATATTTTTTATGTAATTGTGCGTAGTCTCTGACAAAAACACATCTGACAAGAAATAAATATAACTCCAGGAGTTTGTTATAAACGAGTTGAGTTGGAAAAGACCAGCAAGACTCGGTTTTTACCAACCAATGAAATAATTATGAGGTCTACTAAACGCAACCATAGTTGTCAAATCGCATATCGTATTGTGAATCGGTGACCCTAAATATTGTATTGTGTATCGCGTATATAGAGAACACATTTCAAGTCAATTATAGCTAATATCTAAAATGAGAAGAAATTCTGCGTATGACTTAATTTTGATGTAAAGCACTCTTATTCACATCATACATAGTCTAAAGTAAGAAAATTGCCATTCTTGGCTTGAACCATCGGCACCGCGAGCCGAATGAAACATTTTTTTTAGGGTCGACTATATTTGAAGTCCGGGAAAAAGAAACCGTAATTTACTTATTTTCATTATATTTGGGTCTCACAAATTCGACCGAGGCCCGAGATTTATGTAATGTTGTGTATTGTATATATCGATGTATGAGTGTATCGTAAGATATATCGTGTGATTTGTATCATAAATATTGACAACTAAACCTTAAGTCCATTAAGTCCACAAAACCGAGCACCGACCAAGTAAACTGAATAATTAGTCCAATTAAACCAACTGATCAACTCAACCTGTTTGTGATAAGTAATTTGAGTTGGAAATGACTAGCAAGGCTCAGAAGCTACTGACCAATGAGAATTCTGTAGATGTGCTACACTAAAGGCAACTAAAATTTAAGTCCAAAACAAGAGCTCAGACCAAGTAGAATGACCATTTAGTCAAAGTAAGCTTTTCCTTAATGAAATTGAGGCGATCCCAAAACCCCTAGGCAAAGAAATTTATCTAATAAGTTAGTAAATGGAGACAAAACGGAATCCTTCAAAACTATTAAAATTAAATTTCTTGTAGTGGTAGTAGTAAAGTTAGAGAGTAGCAGAAGTAATACCAGGGAGGATAACTGTGTAAGCGAGTGGATCATAGTATCATCAGCATCCGCACCACAATCACAAACGTTCCGAGCCAATTCCACCAGAAACATGGCGTCGGAAGTGACCTAAGAACCCAGCCAATAAAAAAAATGACACCATAAAACTAAAGCCAGAATCCACGAATTAACAACATTGATGAGCAAATTAAAGATGGAAGATATTGAAACCTCGTGAGGAGGTAAAGCGCGGGCGGCAGAAATGAGAGTTTCGGAGTGAGAGAAAATTAGACGGTGAAGGAGGGGGAGCACGGCCGTGCTGGTTTGAGAAGTTTGGACTTCATCCCGCAATGTCAGAAATGATGTCCTCCACGTCCTCCTCGATGAGGCTTCCATTGAAGTAAGTAGTAATTCAACTCTGTGCCTACTGCCTCCTACTTCACCTTTTTTTCCATGTCACGACCGTGTGCTACTTTCGTTTCTACACTGCCGCGCTCTGTACGAAGATTCGGCTGCTCTGTGTTTAGGCGCAGCGCAGCACATCACATGATATCCTGAAAATTTCGCACTCGACCCTATAGTTTATTACAGTTCAGCTACCTTAGTTTTTGAGCAATGACATTTCCGTTATAAACTATTTTGACCACTTCATGTACCAGTTCACAAATTTATAAGTGCAGTAGTTCATTTCATTATTTTGCGGGTAAGTTTGACATTGGTGGAATTATTCTCGGGTAAAGGGATTGAAGAATGTATAAACTAATGCTTCCATAGATTCGATCGTAGAGATGGTTCTTTCGAGACTACAACAGCAGAAGCTCTAAGTTTTTAAGAGTTTCTCGGTTGAGTTAAAGATCAAGGATATTCAAATATTGGGTTCGAACTCGACCCTAATGTGATGGTAAAAGGTGTTTCTGAAGTTCATGCAGACAACTCTAGTTTTAAAGACATTTTGACTGAATGTCGAAACTTAATAGCATAGATAAGTGGTGCATATGTGACATGGATTAAACGATCAGCGAAGTAGCTCATTGCTTGGCTCGAATTTCAGATTCTACGTTTGTTCGTCGTGTTAGGTGAAATTGTGTTCCGTTTTTATTCAAGATGAAATTCATACTGATTCTATAGAATAAAACTTTTTCACTTTCGAATATGTATATACTAGTAAATGCCCGTGCCCGAGGACACGGCGTATCAAAGTATTAAAAATAAAATTATATGTATATTTTTAATTATAAAAAATATATATTATTATATATATATATTTTAATTAATTAAGTCAAAAAATAAAAAAAAATTACAAATTTCCCCACACACCCCAACCTACCTCACACCCCCACTCACCCATCACCCCTCTCACTCTTCCCAACACACATTCACCCACGCATATTCTTTGTCCCCCCTCCTCCCCACGCACTCACACACCCACACATAAACATATATTTTTTAACTAATTCCAACCTCTCCCTCAAAGTTTGTGCCCAAATACTATTCATTTGGGGAGGGTCCCACACCCTTAACTTGTATTATAGATATACATATAAATAAAGAATGAAAATTAAGGAGCATATCGTTTGTAATTTTTTTCTTTCAATTCATACATTATTTTTTGTTTTCTAACTTTTTCATCTCACTTGTTTCTTTTATGTACCACTTTAATTATGAATAATTCTAGAGTCATCAAAAAATTACATTAAAATGCTTAGTAAGACTTTTAAACTTATTTATACGTTGTTCATTTCAGTATTTTGTGAGATGTGAATGAAAATTGAATTGATAGAATTGGAGTTAAAATTATAGGCTTTTTTGTCTCAATGAGAATGGAAAGGCGGGGGGTGGGGGTGTCTCAAGAAACTAATACAGTAGATTTCATATATTTTTGTAATGATAAGTTAATTTGTCTTAAATGGAATATGGTACATGTTTTTTTTTTTTTTTGATTAAACCAGGGCATTACCTAGCGGGAATGAATACCCGTTTTATTAATTAGAAATAAAATATACAATGAGGGGGACTATCGAATGACTCACTCAATATAGCCAAACCTCTAAAGGAAAGTACATAAAATGAGAGAAACAAAAGAGTTATTTCCTAAAAGTGTAGATGCCATGGTGATCCATCTTCAAAGCTCTCCTAGCTTGATCCGGTAAATCCCTTTGGTTCCAAAAGTATTGGTCGTGTGTCACCTCATGAGCATAGTCCGCCAACCTATCTGCAACTTGATTTCCCTCTCGAAAGCAATGAAGAATTTGATAATTTCCCATGAGTGCCTTGCAAAGTCTCAAGTGATAACTGCACTTTCACGGATAATTCACCGAACCGGTCAAAACAATCTTGGAGTCTGTTTCAACGATCGCATGCCTAATCCGCAATTGATGCAATAAAAGTATGCCATCCTTCAATACCAGAACTTCCGCCTCCATATTAGAACTATTACCATAAGTTTTCGCAAACGCCCCTATTACAACTCCTCTATTGTCCCTAATCTCACCTCCGCTAGTGGCTATCCCATTTCTATTTGAACCATCAGTATTTAACTGGAAATCAGCATTGTTTTTCATCGACCATCTTAACCAACGACCCTTCCTTTGTTTAACAAATCTGGCAGGGACTTGCAAATTATCTAGAATATTACTATCCAACCGAGTACACCCGAATTTCGGATCATACATGGTCATGAAATTTGCCAAATCCCTTTTTATACCATTAATCACCAAATCACCATCCACACAAGTTTGGTTCTCTTTTTTCGAATAGCACAAGTGCAATATTCGTCGACAAAAGGATCATCTTATTATGGCTATTGAGAATGAGTCAAATCACATATTTTTATTTCTCGATATTTCTATCTTCCTAATTATTCGTATGGAATCAAGATCGAATATATTGAAATAAAAAAGGTCATTGTTAGCCACGTACGTAGAATACCTTTACAAATTAAGGCTTAAAATTTTTTGTAGAAAAATAAATTGATCTGATCTTATACATACGCGAGAAAATCAAAATTTGATGTGTCATACCCCACCTCAAGAGCGTGGACCACAAATCGAAACGCTAAAACAAATTATTTTTACATAAATAAAGTCTAACATACAACTCAACTCCCTTATTCACATGAAATTACACTTTATATCCTTACAACTTTTACATACCACTTGCACAACTCCCTATAAACTCAAAAAAATTATCTCATATTGCTAGCACCACATATAGACCTGTATTATTTATTTAAAACTTTCATCGTCTAACTCATAATTTGTCTCATCGTACAATAAACCTAATATGTAAGTTTGAAGACGTCGGTGAATACAATATATTATAAGTGCACATGAGATTAGTTACAGTTAAGAATGCATGTTGCATGCAAAACAAGGTAAATCAACTTGCATATATTTATATTAGTATTCACGTGTAAACTTCATTTATCACACCAAGTAGAATCAGATAATTAAGAATTTACCTGCAATTCAATTACGGAGCAATCTTATCCACCAGGTGATCATAGCTCGAGAACTATGTCTTCGAACTTAATAGCTCTTTCTTGACCACCGGAGGGATCATTACACAAATACCATGCTCGAATCTACGACCCTAATCGCCAAAATATTCTCCACATAATACGCAAAAGGGAATAAGACCAAGGATATCAGAACATACAACAGTCCAACTACCGTTCAGCAGTGTCACGAACTATCCTTGATTGGACCGGTCAACAATTGGGCCACAACAGACAAGAATTCTCAAATCAGTGGTACCTAGGGGTGCAAGTTCAAACCACTCAAACCGCTAACCAAACCTAACCGAATCGAACCGATGAGTTTGGTTTGATTTCGGCCTACTATAATTTTTATAACTTTTAAGTTTTATTGTGCTAAGTATTATGTAAACAAACAACATCATTGAGTGATTATTAAATTTTATTATGAATCTTACGTAATTAATATTAATTAATATTTTTTTTATTTTTTATTATAAATCTTATGCTATATTTAATTTTTATGAAAAATTACAAGATTTGCCCTAAATTTATAAATCGAACCAAATTGAACCACGGTTTATCGGTTTGGTTTGGTTCGGTTCTAGTTTCATGGTTCGGTTTAAGTTTGAAATTCTCTAAATCTATAGGGTGCGGTTCGACTTACAGTTTATATTCCAAACCGAACCGTTGCACTCCTAGTGATAACTAAGTACTAACAAGAATCTTAGTATAGGCAATATCGTGAAAATCACATACTTGCCTACAACAAGCTCACAAATTTCAGCACGAATTACATGTGGACAGTACTAACGCACCAACAAGAATCTCAATTAGTTGCCCCACGATGCAACGAAGTATCTCATCAATTGAATCATTATATAAAGCTTTAAGTTGATCAATCACAACAATAATACTTCTTCCTAAACATGCTTACCTTTCATTGACATTCATTAAGGTCATCAACCTTGCACATATGCTTATTTAACGAAATCAAATGAATCTAGAAACATGACTTGAATATATGGTTCAACATCAGAAAAGTTTCAATTCCTACTTTAAATTACCTCTAAGTAAAACTAGACATAATTAACAATTACCGACACATATAGGAACTTTTAAATGCTATATACATAAAATCTCACACATATCTTATTGAATTATAGGGTGTACAAATAAATATAAGGTACAAGTTGTCAGGATTTTTAGGGTGTAATGAAGTTGCCATGATTTTTAGGGTGTAATGAAATTACCAGGATTTTTAGGTACAAAATTTCCTACTTTTATTGAATTAGCTTACTGTTAAGTCATCTCTTAATATACCACTCCACTTCTAGCCTTATTTTATTATGCTAGTTTTCTTTCAAAACAATTCACCAAGTTTAAGATGTTAGAGACCATACCTCTAAGCCTACTAGCATTTGACTATTAATTCCTAGTATCTACTGTATCAATATCATGGAAGCAAATTGAGTAACAGAACAGCCATATATGTACTTAAGATAATAAAAATCCCTAGCTAGTTTTACGCATTCATCTACTAATTTCATAACCCGTTTTTATAAACTAGTTGTCCTGCCTTGCCTTCAGTTGAAGTTTAAAAAGGACCGTTATGTTTTAGAGAGCTCTAAGAGCGTAGTGAGGCTTAGATTCAATAGAGTTCAATTCTTGCATCGGGCTTTAGTTAAACCTAGACGAATAGCTTCGTTAACCCAAGTTTGGGCTACAATAGATTGCGTAAGCTCATGAACAGACTGTAGAAAAGAACTTCTCAGCAAAATATGATAATTTCAACTGCTAAATACATAGGACATGCAGGTAATATGAAACGTAGGCCATCACTTTCATTTAACACATAATACTGGAACTAACTTCCCATTAATACATACACCAATCAAAATTAAGAAAATCCTAATCGATATGCATAATATAATTGAACTTACCTTGTAAAAGAACTGAGGATGCCAACAATTTATGCCCCTTTACTTATGCCCAGCAACAATATTGTGGCCAACTGTTTGACCCTGATTGAAAAGGCAACAGACCTCTAAATTCAACATCCATCGTCCAAACTGAAGTTTTATATGTTAACTTTCTTGTGTGCAAACTCGAGCTTGATCCAACTGTTGGTTACTGCTCTAGCATTGTTTCACGATGGTTGTGCATAACATCCATCCGGAGTGCTATAGCGCCTAAGCCGAGCGCCATAGCGCTGCAGCCCAGCTTCACTCCTTCTACGAATCTCCCAAATCACTCGCCAACCTTTCAAGCTCAGTTCCTACAGCCAAGGCAGGCCCCTTGAGGGGGCGTGCGCTCGATCACCTAGACCTCCAAATTTGGGGGGCCTCAATTTTTTTGAATCGATTTATTTAACATATTTTTGCTTAATCCAATACGTAATATAGTAAAATATGTAACAAACTAATAACTTAATTAAAAATAAATGTACTTTATTTTTTCATATAAGTGTCTACTATTCTATTTTAATAAATTTTGAACGGACAACTTCATAAATGATCCCTGAACTTTGATCGAATCTATGGGTGGTCCTTAAAATTTAAAAAGCAATATAAAGGGTCAGAGTTTGTAAAATCGACACCTAAATGGTCTCTACCGTCAATTGGACGTTAAATTCAAGTTAATCGAAGGGCAATTTAGGTAATTGACTTCTCAAACAAAGGGTAAAAAAGAAATTTCGTACTTCTCTTCTTCTTCCTTAGATGAAGTTCGGCAAAAAGCCCAAATTCGTCCCTGAACTATTTAAGTTTTTACTCTTTCATCCCTGAAGTATAAATTGGCCTGGTCAAATCACTAAACTATGTTAGTAGTGTCCAATTTGATCCCTGAACTCAATTCATCAAATTTTTGACTAATAAATTG
>JAOTQG010122323.1:0-21024 GCA_025631175.1 Iris virginica | reverse complement strand
TACACCCGCATAACATATTCCAACCCGCATACCCGCCCGCCTAAGAGAGACCCGCGTAAAATCGAACCGCCTAACTCGCCAAACCGTTTACCCGCCATTACGCGGTGCGGTGCGGTGCGGGCGGTTGGGCGTGTCAACCCGCATTAGTAACACCCCTAGCCTCGTTCCCACCTCAGCCGAACTCTTACGAATTGCAGGTCGGCGGTGAGAGGATGATAGTTAAGTCCCTTTCATTGAACACACATGTCGACGTTAAGAAAAAAATTGAAGCTCTCAGAAATGGAGGAGGAAAAGGTACCATCTTTATCGGGTAGGGACAAAGAGGTGATGGTGCAACCGAAATTAGAGACCTTGAGATGCATGCTTCCATTGTAAGGGAGAGGGCAGATAGGGATGGGGAAGGGGAAGGGGCGGCTTCAATGGCGGCTTAATTTGGTTGTTTTAAGGGCGAAGGGGATGGAAGGGGCGGCTTCAATTTGGCATTGGTATAAGGGCGAAGGGGCTGGAGGGGATGGGGAAGGGGTAGTGGGGAGACGGGAGGAGGGGGAGGGAAGGTGGGGTAGGGGAATTTTTATTTTTTTTAATTTTATGTTTTTTTTTGTTAAATTACATTTTACTCCCTTAGAATTAGTCTTTATATTTCTAAATATTCAACTAACACCCTAAAAAGTTTAAAATTTTAATATTTAATCCTATCTGACGATTTTACCCCTAAAAAAAGGGAAACTTAACGTCCACTAACGCTTAAAATGGACGGAATGGTCATATGTGTTTAAATAATTAACATAACTGACCTTTAATTTAATTTTTATACTTTGATGATGAAATATGAAAAACACATATAGTTTAGTGATTTTTGGTACACTTTTGCCTAAATATTATATCGTCAAAAATTATTATCTATCGCGTTCCTCACCAAAGTTTAAATCTATGATCATGGTTCAGTTTAGTTCAACTTTTTAGTTTTTATTAGTTTTTATCAAAATCAAAAACAAAACTAAAACTTCGATTTCATTATTTTTCAAAATCAAATTCAACCCCAAACATGAAAAATCGATTATTCGATTTTCTATTTTTCGTTTCGATTTGAAATAAACTTTCAATTTTTAAATATAAAGTATATAATATTTTAATTTCGATTGGTGACTATAAAGTAGATACTTTTTTAATCAAGAAGAAGAGAAACACTATGCTTTAATTTACAAAATTACAGTAAATATAATTTTACATGATTAATTTAATTTTAGACTCTAATATTTTTTTGAATTCGCAAAATAAGCTCTCTGATTTCAAACTTTGCAATTTGAGCCCTAGTATTATATTTTTCTTTATGCAAAATGAATCATTTTGAAAGAATTTCATCAAAAATTAATGAAAATGAATTCACGTGCAAAGTACGCGAGATTTTTATGAATATTTAGGTCGTTTTTTCAAGAGTTACTTCATGTCCTAAAAAAGAAACAAAAAAAAAAAAAAAAAGAACATAAAAAAACAGAAAAACACAACTACCGCACTTCTTCGTTTCTTTCTCTCGTCTCTCCCTTTCCAGGTCGTACCTAACTACTATCCCCTTCCTCCTTGACATAGATCAAAGAAGAAGAAGGTTATGTCAAGGAAGAAGAAGGAGAAGAATAAAGAAGATAAGAAGAAAAAAAGAAGAAGAAGATGATGATGATGAAAAAGGAAAATGAGTAATTTTATCAATTCAAAACTAAACTTGTATCATTATATCATTCATATTTATATGGTAAATAATATTAAATCATATAATACCACCATATATCGAATTTTTAATTGAATCTCCCTTAATTTACTCAAAAATTTAAAAGCATTAGATTAAGGCTCTGATCAGGTAATCGATATGATATGATTTTTAATTTTTAATTTTTTAAGAATTTTATAATTCGCTTTATTTTTCTTTTAATGAATGATACCATATTACTTTGCACATACTTGTGTGCCATTCTCTGTACCAGCACTCAAATGCTGGTGGGTCCAATTGTTAGTGGGTCCCACCAGTATGTGAGTTGTGGCATACAAAATGTCACACGGAGTGGCATATATAGATGATCTAATCTCGTTTAGGAGTTTGGATTTCTTACGCTATTTTGTGTGGCATTCTCTATGCCAGCTAATGGATCCCACCAGTATGTGAGCGATGACATACAAAATGTCACACGATCTAATCTCTTGGTTTAGTGAGCTGAGTATTTCTTTTATTAGTTTTAAGATTATCAAATGATCACATAGATATGTCAACAAAATTATCCAATGCATAATTTGGTAAAAAATACATTCACATAATATCTTACGACATCAAATTTCATTCCTTGCAAATTAAATACGACTGTATTTTCATTGAATTTTACTTTGTAAAAATTAAATTTTATCCGCAATACAGTATTTTTACTAGGGGTGTAAGTTCAAACCGCCCAAACTGACGACCGGATCGAACCA
Source organism: Iris virginica (assembly GCA_025631175.1). Classification (NCBI taxonomy): domain Eukaryota; kingdom Viridiplantae; phylum Streptophyta; class Magnoliopsida; order Asparagales; family Iridaceae; genus Iris; species Iris virginica. The sequence goes on along the minus strand of JAOTQG010122323.1, from coordinate 18,567 downwards.
AACCAAATCTATGAGTTTGGTTTGATTTCGGCCGACGACGGTTCAGTTAGGATTCAAGAAATTTTAAAACCGCACGGTTCAGTTCGGTTTGCGGCTGCGACACTTCAAACCGAATCGAACTGAACCGAACCAATATCTAATGTATATGTATATATTTCATATAAACCCCTCATATTTCTATATACCCATTTTAATTTTTATATAAAATAGAATAATAATTATATGCTAACTTAAATTTAAATGTATTATGATAAACTTATAAATTTTTTAGTTTAAAGTTGTATTGTGCTAAATATTAAGTAAATAAACAACATAATTGAATTGTTTTTCAACTTTTATTATAATCATAGGCTATTAGTGTTAAATATAGTTTAAATTTTTAATTTTTAATTATAAATTTTATGTTATATTTAATTTTTATTTATAAAATTACATGAATTTTCTAAATTAATAAATCAATTTAAATCGAACTGCGATTTATCGATTCGATTTGATTCGATTTTTTAATTTGACGATTCAATTTAAATTTAAAATTCTACGAATCGATAAGACGTAGTTCGACTTGTGATTTATAATGCAAATTGAACCGTTACGCCCTAATTTTTACCGACTCCGGCCTTCCATCTTTGCAGGTCTCATTTTAAGCATTAGAAAGCCACCCAGGGTCCCACACAAGTAGCAAGTCAGTAGTCACAACTCACCATAGTCGGTCGGCGGCAAAATTTCCAGACTCCGAGAGGTGCCCAAAATGTGGCGCCAAAATCACAATTCCTTCTCTTCTATGTTCTATCTCAAACTAATAGTAAAAAGAGCTTTCCCTCTTCCCTCTCTCTCCCCGACTAAACGACAATGCAGCGCCAGAAATCTATATTATCATTCCTTAAGAAACCCTCGCCGGACAACCACAAACCAATCAACGGCAACAATCCCCAAAGTAGCCAGCCTCTACCTCATTTCCAGGCCAAACCACAGAGTGGCCGAACCTTTGTCGCCGCTAATCAATCGTCTACACTGGTCCCCGATGACATTAGAGGAACCGACACTCCTCCCGAGAAGGTTCCGCGTCCCATTTTCCCAGTCAACTCTAAGACCGACGACGACGACGCAATTAGCAGAACGTCGCTGTTTTCTAGCATTATGCACAAGTTCGTTAAGCCCGATCCGATGGGGAAATCCGGTGTTATGTACGTGTTATTTTGGTTCGAAATTTTAGCTGCATTTGGATTTCACTAGCTTGTTTAGTGAGTAGAGTAGATTAGCTTTCAGTATTTGTGCTCTTCAGATACACTCGTCCTCAATGCTTTTAATGTGCAAGTGTAAAATAAACTTTGACATAATTTGTTTCGGTTTAGAAGAAAATATTTACATCACCTCAAACACTCGCATAATACTCTAAAATAGTATTGTGATAATAAGTCTATCTCCTCAAATACATAACATGGATATAGAGTCCGACTCTCAACTAGTGTGCCAAGCATCTCAGGCGAATGAGGAGTATTTCTCCTCCTATGGAGGAATCATTGGAGATTGTCGTTTAATGTTGGCAGAAATTCATAATGCCACTATGACGTTTGTAAAACGTTCAGCTAATAGTGATGCCCATAGTATTGCTAGGGCCTCATTTTCTATGTCTGGACGTACTGTTTGGCGTGATGTAACGCCTTTGTTTCTTAAAGATGGACTTGACAATGATTTGAAGGAATAAAAGCACCCTCGAGTTGCCTTGATTTTCACAAAAAAAAAGAAAAAAAAATGGTCTATCTCCTCAAATTGAACGAATGCATAATTAAGACAGACTACTTAAGGGAAGGAATGGACTATGGAGTACTTATTTAGATGCATTCAAGATGAATCTAACTGGTCCGACAGAAATTGCTTTTAATGTTGACAGCATAATAGGAGCTGCAAAAGAACTTGTATCTTTTATATATTTATGTGGTTATAGTTGCCCTAGGGATCACTATATAGCAGTTATAAACCCGCAATATATCAAGTGGGAAAGTAGGTTATGTTTTGTGAGGAAGGACTATTAGTTATATAGGGATGCTTTTAAGTTTCCTCCAATTTTAGATAATAGAGTTTCTAATTGAAAACAAACAAGAACTATACACTGAATTACGTGCTCCATCCCAATTAAAGAGGGATACTTTCATTTTTTGTTTGTTTCAGTTGAAGAGGTACAATTCCCTTACAGTTTGAAGGTTCTTTCTGTCCTTACTGCCCATTTTGTGTGTGGATGAGAATCATGCCAAATCAACTAAAGCAACATTGAATTGAGGGGTCGGACATTTTAGGTTGATAATGGGGTTTCAGCCATTTTATTGATTTGTGGAAAACATTAAGATGCCCCTCTTCAACTGGGACCAAAGGAGTACATTCTACATAGGTGTATCCTGGCAAAGGCTACAATACCGTGAAACATGACTGAAGGAGAAATGCTACTGTAAAAAACTCACTAGATACCTTAATAGGTATTGATTGTTCCTATTATACATGTTTCCTGAACATGAGAAACCACACATGCAGAAGCTAAACTTGTTATTTTATTAAGAAAGATCCTAACTTATGAGGCTGATTCCCAGCATCCAAGGTCACACTTATCTTAGGGAACTCCTGTCTAATGGCCTTATACTACTCAATGTCAAAGAAAAATTGCTTGGGTTTCGTGTTGCTGCAATACAATATTATACCCCTTCATATGTTAAGCTTCTCTTGGGTTTGCATCATTTATATACATATGCACTATAAAAGCATGCACAGGAATTTCTCCAGCAAACCTCACCAATTTGTACTTAGTGAACATGCTCCCTCTGTTCTCTGATTGTATCCCAATCAGAGCCAACAAACAACACCAGTTTCCAGTCAGAGACTATATTAGTTTCAGTTCTTTAAGTGGAAAGAAGTTTTTTTATGCTTATGCTATGTTCACCTAAGATTAGTTTAAGGTCAGTGCTTTTATGGAGGCTGATATACAACCTTATAGCAAAAACCCTTCCAGTAGTTGAGTAGGACAATGTGTGTTCCTGATACTAAGTTGTGGTAGATGTTCAGGGGACAGCTTATACTTATATGTTAGTCTGCTTCTTTGATTTTTTCACCTACACTCTTTTTTTCAGAATTGTCTTGGCCAAGAACAGTTGTTCATCTATAAGTGAAGAGCTAACATGATCAAACTTATATCTTGCTTATTTATGGGATCATGGAAATGCACTTAGATATAAACGTTTATTCACAATTGCACGGTTCCTCTTATATAATTAAATCTCCCTCTTATGTACCTTGAATCATGTCATTCCCCCCTGAAAACTATGCAGGAACTTGTCGAATAGTGGTCTTCATACTAGTTTATCAACTTCACGTACATCTGCTAACTTAATTGAATGGCAAAAAGAAAGAATAGTTTCTACCCATCAAAGTAAAGAAAAGATTCTTGATGCTAATGGAACTGCTCACCAAGGGGACAAAGGATGCCCTGTACTTGTAGAAAGTGATGATAAAGGTCTTGGGCCAGAAACTCCGGGTACTCGACCACTTGTTCCACGACTGAAGCGAGTTCGAGAAGGTAGCTGTAACATTGAGCAAGATCGTGATTTGCCGTTTGTGGATGCTAGCAAAAGGGTGAAATTTCTTCATGATTCACAGGCTGAGAAAAAGAATGATCAAGTAGCTACTGAAGGGACCCCTAAATTCGAGTGGCTCGATCCTTCTAGAATTAGGGATGCTAAGGGAAGAAGGCCAAATAATCCTCTTTATGACAAGCGGACGCTTTACATACCTCCTGAGGTTTTACGGAAAATGTCAGCATCCCAGAGACAGTATTGGAGTGCCAAAAGTCAATATATGGATATTTTGCTATTCTTCAAAGTGGTAAGCCGTGGCATGCTATTCTATTATGACCTTTTTGTTTGTGGAGCATCCTCGGTTTGAGAAATCCAATAAGAGCAGCGAACCATAAATTCTGTCTTTCTTTGAAGTTAGCTAAAATGTTTATAAATTTTTCTTCAAATGATTTGGTTGGTTGATTTGTTTAATTACTATTGTCAGGTAAAATTTCCTCACAACCAAATTGTTGGCATTTGCATCTGATTTTGAGGTGGAGTAATTAGCTATATGCTTATTGCAAATTTGCAATATGACTGTACTTTCAGATACTAATCTAACATCATTTCCCTCATCTATGTGTATGAGGCATGATAGCCTTTGTGGACAATGAAGCCACTTTTACGATTTATTATAATGGAATTGCTCTCCACTAGATAAATTATAGAACTTCCAAAATCTGGATGAAGATGGTACTTCAAAAATACTGAATATTATTTTAGTTTGATGCGTCTGTTATAAATTAGTGCGATAACCAATGCACTTGTGGAGAATCTATAGGAATTTGTCTTTTTACAGGACAAAATGTCCTGCTCATAAGGCAATATATACTATGTTGAATGAGTATTTTTGCAAATTAAGTTTAGAAGTGCAATACAAATTCCATTCGGAATCTCTTCATCTGTTTTTTCTGAACATTTACTCTGTTGCACTATAGGGAAAATTTTATGAGCTCTATGAAATAGATGCTGAAATTGGACACAAGGAACTCGATTGGAAAATGACTACGAGCGGAGTGGGAAAATGCCGACAGGTATTTTTTTATTTATTAAACTAATTTAACTAGAGTTTTCAACATTATTCTCCAGTTCGGGTGATGCACTGTTTGGTACACAGTCAGCAAATTAATAGCTTTTGTCGATTTTGAAGTTGTCTCTGCAATTGAATTCCTCTTTTACCTTTGGTCAGGTTGGTATTTCAGAGAGTGGGATTGATGATGCAGTTCAGAAGTTGCTTGCTCGCGGGTAGGCAACTGATTCTTAAATCTGTTGTTAAAATTCCTGAAAAGTTGTTGATTTCTGTGTTTCTTTCATTTTTTCTCAATTTATAAATAATTCTCCCTCCGTCCCAAAATGAGTGACACTTTTTGTTATTGATCAAGAACAAAAAGTGTCACTCATTTTGTGAGAGAGAGTATCATCTGTCTGTCATGTTTCCTTGTATGTTGGCCCTTGATTCATAGGCTAGTGATGTTGTAACATGTTCCCTATGTTAAAGCACCAGCGTACACTAACTTTCTTTTTGACAACTACACTAAGGGGATTGGATATTATAAAAAGCAATTGTGGATGTATATATAACCAACCGCTTGACATGCCCTCGTAGGACACATTTTGCCAAAACCTTCATAATATTATTTACAAAACTTCATCATCTAATCATTCTTCTTGCTTGGTTTCCTTTTTTCAATGCACTATCATTCTCATATTTCTTTGGTTTATGTATCACTTTTGAAGGTATAAAGTTGGACGAATGGAGCAGTTGGAAACCTCAGAACAAGCAAAATCAAGAGGAGCTTCTGCTGTAAGTTCACCGTTTTCTTTCAATTCTTTCTTGTAGTCAATGTCGTCAATAGACCAGTGGACAGTTGAACATCATCCATAGCATTAGACCCACAAATGGCCTAAGCATGCCTTGCTTGTTCAAAATCTGGCTGGTGCCTTTGGATGCATGATTATATATGTGCAAGTTTATAGTTGCATTACTAGTTGAGGTATCATACTCTATACCAACTACAAATATTCAGGTGCCTCATTGCTTTTATTATTAAGCATACTTTAGTTTCTCTTACAAATCATAGCTCTATTGACATCAATTGTTATTCAATTATGGGTGTGCAGTTGTTCCCTCAAACAAAATCAAGAGTATGTGCAAATGATATATACATGTAAATGAAGTTCAGAAATTTGATGTGCTTTATCATGCTGATTGTCTTTTTCTTTGTTCTTATTTATGTTGCAACTAGCAGTAAAAGATTATGCAGGTTTTAGACTTTTAGTAATTCTCCCACTATACCTTATTACTTGACATCTGCTGATCGCTAATTTTCTAAAATGGTACAATTATATGTTGGGAGTCTGTTGACTCTTCTGCTTCTCGATGTTCCTGGTTGCAGACTGCTTCATCAGTTGGGTAATCCTTTTTTACTTTCACCATTGTGTTCCTAGGTAATTCAAAGAAAATTAGTTCATGTGCTCACACCATCAACATCTGTTGAGTGTAACATTGGGCCTGATGCTGTTCATCTTCTTGCCCTAAAGGAGGTATGCTCTGTTGTACTTGGTAATTGCTGCACTCTTTGCCTTATATTTTGTATCATTGTTCAATATTTTTGGAACGGTTAACTTTGAATGCTTGAACCCACAGTCACAGATCCTTTTTCTTTTCAATAACAAACTTAATGAGAGAAACCTTGAACAATGATGAATCAAGACCTCTTTCAAGTGATGAAACCGTAGGAACGTTAATTGGTAAGATAAAAGATGGATGACTAATCAACCCAACAATCTTGATTGATTGAAGAACTGAAAAGATAGAAAAGATGAATGCTTTTAAACCCCCTAAACCTTGATTGGTTTAAGAATCTAAAAGGGGAATTAATTGTTTAAGTATAAAAACAAGAACAAGAATCCAAAAACACCAAACTTTCTTGAAGAAAACTCGGCCAGGAAACAAGAAAACTTCTTGAATAAATCTTAAACTCCAAATCTCTTTCCCAAGACATGCCTTTATATAGGCCTAAAATTTGAAATACTAATACAATTAGGAAAAGGGAACACAATTTAGACTAGGAAAGAAAAAACGGAAACTAACTTACCAACTAGGAAAAAGAAAGCTAGACTAAATAGGAATTAAGAAAACTAGACTAACTAGGAAATAAGGAAACAAAACAATTAGGAACCTTTCTTGTAAGCCTCCCTGTGAGACGTGCCCTCGTGGATTAATGGTTGAAGATTAATCGTGGTTTCCTTGATGAAACATGTCATTGGGTGCATGTGATGAGAATTTTGGTGTGTTGGATTTCTCTTAGTGACTGCTCAACTTGTTAGAGAAATTGAGAGTCGCCACCTCCGTTTCGCGCTTAAGACTTCGGAAGAACAAGCCTTTGAATGTGTAGAGATTGTAGGTCCGGGGGCTAAGTTACAAATTGGAAAGGGGTTAGACACCCAATTCGCCCTTTCGGTCTCTAATAATGTTCTAGCATGCATGTCTCCTAATGGTTGGTCGGTTGTTAGTCAAGGTTCAAAAAAGTTCCAAGGTGAATGTGGTCTCTTCATCATTTATTGCATTTATACATGTAAGTAAGTAAGAATGTACACTTGAATATGTAAATGAAGGAAATGTGAATAAATATATTATATACAAGAAGAGTTTGGAAGTGTTCTCCTCTTAGCTTTGAAGGCTTCAACGAAGACACTCCTCTTATATCATCTTTCAAGTAGCATTGCCCCAAATCATGAGAAAACTTGGAAATTGTAGTGGATATTTTTATGTAGCACAAGAATGCTTGAAAAATTAATAGTATGAGAAAATAATACGTATGAATAGTTTAGGGAGGAGAGAAGGGATTAAAGAATGTCCATAATCACTAGATCGGGAATGACACTTGTGTGATCATCTTTTAAGACTCCAAAAGGAGAGGATCTTGGTGAGATCTCATGAACACGTGCCTTCCTTCACTTCTAGGTCCTTTTGTGACCATTTGAAAAGAAATAAAAAAAGAAGACTTTAATATAATCCAAAGATGGAGTTTTAATCCCACACTTTGAGGATCACACTTTATATGTACAAGAATGTAAAGACTTGAAAATAAATCCAAAGATGGGGTTTTAATCCCACACATTGGAGATCCATTTGTATATATATACAAGAAAGAAGATATGAAATACTTAAATCAACTCAAAAGGTGGGATATTAATCCTACACATTGAGGACTACACTTATGTGTGTGTAATGTATATATATATATATATGTATGTATATAAAAGAAAGAAAAATGACTTTAAAATAATCCAAGAATGGGATATTAATCCCATATTTTGGTACATATATATAGTATATAGTAATGTGCATATATGCCTATAAAAATGTAAAGACTTAAATCAACTTAAAGGTGAGATATTAATCCTACACCTAGTGTACTACACTTATATGTGCATGAATATAATATATATATATATATATATAAAAGCAAAGAAAATGATATAAAAGTAATCCAAGAATTGGATGTTAATCCCACATCTTGGAAACCACATTATATGTATAATATAGTATAATATATATATATATATATATATGGAAGCAAGAAAGAATATTAAGTGAGGCTTAGCTCAAAGAAATGCATATCATATGAAAAATGTACACATATTCCCCAACTGGTTTGCTACCGGGTGGGATCTCAAGTTATTTACATATAGATGAAGAAGAAAAGTAAGCTTACAAGAGTAAATGAAAGAGAAGGAAACTCACCTACTCTCAAGGATTTGGACAAGATGAAAATGGAGGATGGACATTCCTTTGTGTTTGGATCTTTAAATGATCTCTTTTGAGTTAAATATGGAAGAAGGGAGTAGAGAAGTTCAACTCATGGTGAACTCTCTCTAATAGCTTCTAATTCTTAGTACCCTTGAGTATCACTTAAAGTTTGGTGGGTGAAGAACTTAAAGTTCTTGAAGAGGTGCTTTAATGGCTTTGAAGGATTTGAGAGTATTTAGAGATGGTTTAGAATGAAGAGAAGGTTTTGATCTTTAAGGAGTAAATAGGGTAGAAATCATGTTGTTTTTCAAGTGTTTAAGGCAAAAAATCTCTAGTGTTATTTGGAGAGAGTTAAAGTGTGTTTAAGGGTGATCAAGAGGTTTCTTAGTTTGATCTTTAAGGGGGTAGAAGAGAGGTGGTTGAATGGTGTAAATGAGGGGGATATTTATAGGTGTGAAGGGTGTTCAACCCTCCTGAACCCTCTAAAATGTCCAAAGTGCTCTTGGGGGTAGTATGGGAGTTTACCTTTTTGCCCTTGTAAAAAGGCTAAAAATCCGGGAGCAACTCATTGGTACCGTTACGGTACCCGTGCCACTGTATCTGGATTTTGCTTTAAACCAAGGAAAAAAAAAGGGTACAATCTATTGTCCAATGTTCATTAAGGGTGAATTCCCTCCATTCCTTTAACGTACATTGCTTAGACTTCTTGTTTACTCCTCCCATTTTTGGCATATCTTGTCTCTCTCTTGGGAGCCTTGATAGGATGATTGCTTTTGTGTAAAAAGTCTTCTCTTTTTGTCTTTATCCTTGATTTATCCTACAAAATAAAATGTTACACCACATTAAATATGTACAAGTGCAACATTTGCCATGTCTTATTTATTTCCTAGCAACACTTAAATGATAATGCCACTTAGGTTAAATTAAACTAGGCAAAACCTTTAGTAAGATGTTTTATTTACAAGGGTCCAAAAATGGGGTGTCTACACTCCCCACGTTTTTCCCTTGTGTTCACACCTTTGGCCACGTTTTCCTTCTTTGTTCCCTCTTTGCATGCATTTACTTTGCCCTTTTCCTTGTTCATGCCTTGGCTGAATTTCTTCTAACTCCAACTAACTTTAATTACTTTTATTTAAATAGAATTTTTCCTCAAAATAGCTAAGGTACTCTTTATGCCCCCTTAGCTCATGCATTCAATGCATTAAGCACTTGTTCAATACTTCATTCATCCTTGATCATCAATCCACCACAATGTAATCTTTATGTCATCCATTTCCTCACTGTAGTAGGTATCCTTGTTTTAATACAATTTGTATGATTTTGAACTTGATGAACCCTCATCATCCTCCCCTTCTTGAAAATGATTTGACCTCAAATCACACCGTTCATAAGGAGAAAGATCAACCCAATCAAAGTTCACACTCCTATTTTCGGTATAGAAATTGATCTTACTTTTCCCTTGCTTAGCGTGGAGCGTCAACACTTTTGGGCTTAGTTTAGAATTGCCCTCTTCTTTCTTTAATGCAGATTTCTCTTTGGTCCTCATTACTTGCAACCCCTTCTCTATCCTTGCTTGATCTCCATGGATTTGTAATTGTGTAAGTAGATTCAACATTACTTTCTTTATGCCAAACACTTCTTTCTCCTTCGCCTTACTACTATTTTGTGAAGACGTTTTTTTCCCCCCTGAATTTTCACAATGCCAAGAACACCGAGATACTCACGGATAGATTTAATGGAAGTGAATTTACCAATTAAATGTAGCTCTGATACCAAATAATGAGAGAAACCTTGATCAATTGAGAATCAAGACCTCTTTCAAGTGATGAAACCATAGGAACGTTAATTGGTAAGGTAAAAGATGGATGGCTAATCAAACCCAACAATTTTTATTGATTGAAGAACTGAAAAGATAGAAAAGATGAGTGCTTTTAAACCCCTAAACCTTGATTGGTTTAAGAACCTAAAAGGGGTATTAATTGGTTAAGTATAAAAACAAGAACAAGAATTCAAAAACACTAAACTTTCTCGAAGAAAACTCGGCTAGGAAACAAGAAAACTTCTTGAATAAATCTTAAACTCCAAATCTCTCTCCCTCTTAACTGTTACAAGACATGCCTTTAGATATGCCTAAAATTTGAAATCCTAACACAATTATGAAAAGGGAACACAATTTAGACTATGAAAGCAAAAAAGGAAACTAACTTACCAACTAGGAAAAAGGAAACTAGACTAAATAGGAATTAAGAAAACTAGACTAACTAGGAAATAAGGGAAATAAGGAAACAAAACCAATTAGGAACCTTTCTTGCAATCCTCCCCACGTTTTTCCCTTGTGTTCACACCTTTGGCCACATTTTCCTTCTTTGTTCCCACTTTGCATGCATTTTACTTTGCCCTTTTCCTTGTTCACGCCTTGGCTGAATTTCTTCTAACTCCAACTAACTTTAATTACTTTTATTTAAATAGAAAATTTCCTCAAAATAGCTAAGGTACTCTTTGTGCCCCCTTAGCTCATGCATACAATGCATTAGGCACTTGTTCAATACTTCATTCTCCTTGATCATCAATCCACCACAATGTAACCATTATGTCATCCTTTTCCTCATTGTAGTAGGTATCCTTGTTGTAATACGATTTGTATGATTTTGAACTTGATGAACCCTCATCAAAACTAGTCATTTTTACATTAGTGCATTTAAACATGATTCTCATAATGCGTCACATGCCTTCAATTTTCATCATTCTCTTCGTATTTACCGTCACAAGTTCATTAAGTGTTTATGGAAGCATGAATCCAATCTCTTAACTGGGAATCATTCACGTGAAACATATTGCTGTAAGCCAACTATCAAGCTTGGAAAAAGACAGGGATCTGAGTTACGTATCTCACTTGACATATCATTCAACTGGGAATTGTACGGTCTTGCATTAGTCACAAAATTGGCAGACCAGAATGTGATAGTGAAATCTATCGAATCAATATTCATGCTTATTGTTAAGCTGCACTCTAAGGACTGAGTCGACCGACCAACTTCGATTCAATGTGGAACTGAGATAATTACCCTGTTCAGTAGATTTTTATTGGGAAGCCATCTAAAAAAAAATATGGTCCTAGTGGAATTAAGCATGTTGAAATTGACTCAAGTTTCTAAGCTGTTCATTTGATCAGGCAAATGAGGTATCTTTGAGGTCAAGGGCTACTTATAAATCATGGTGAAATAACATCACATAAGATGTGACCACTCTACTTTGAATCTGTCTTCTGGTCAACAGTTTCTCCATCATTTTGCAGAATTGAATATGTCAATGCACTTTTCCCAAAAAAAAGAAAGAAGAAAAAGAAGAAAAATGGAAGGAAGGAAAACAAATGAATAAGCCAATCTCTTCTCTTTAATTGGTACCATGATCTACTATAATAAGCTTACAATCTATTGATTCTTTCAGAGATCTATCTTTTGACAACCACTAATCATGTATATTGTCTACAACTGACACACACAAGTGTTCTTGTGATGTATGATAGTGTAGGTTATGTTAGGTGTTCTTATATATATGCACATTGCACTTATCTTTGTGTGCAGGGTAACTTTGGGCTGGATAATGGTTCAACTGCATATGGATTTGCTTTTGTTGATTGTGCGGCTTTGAAGTTTTGGGTTGGCTCCTTTTCCGACGATGCTTCTTGTGCAGTTTTAGGGGCATTGTTGATGCAAGTAGGCTTCTTGATTTCATATTCTGCACGCACAGTTTATTAATTGCCAGAAAAGTCTTATCCATTTTCATTAGTGAGATTTGCAATATTAAAATGTATTCTCAATTTGTTCAACGTTCTGATTTTCAGGTGTCACCTAAAGAAATTATATATGAAGGTCAAGGTAATTTTTATCCCCGTTGGTCTTGTTACTTGATTTTGAAAAAAATGTGGACTATATTTTATATCAAACGGTAGCATGAAACATCTTAAATCACATGCCTCCGGTGGCTTCTTTCTTAGAGTTCAAGTTAAAATTCAATGCAGGGATGTCGAAAGAATCTCAGAAGGCGCTGAAAAAATACTCAATGACCGGTAAGCCTCTCTTTTCCGTTGGTAAGGCTGTCTTTTCCATTCATAATGCAAATTGTTGCGAGTTATGTGTATTATGCTTGTATAGGGGATCTAGCTGTAATTATTATTATCTTAGAATTAGGAGTATAAATACTGTTGCTAACCAGATTTATGTTAATCCTTTTGGAATATACATATTTCATACATATATTCCTGGTCTCTATTAGTTCACACAAATAATCTAACAAACTTATGTCATTGACCAAAGAACTACTTCTGTCCCTTCGTTCAAAGGAATTTCCCCTTTTCATTATTTGATGAGCTATTAGGTTTTATTGTATTGGCAACTGTAAGTGCATGCTTAAGGGTTTGGTTCTCTTGTAGGTTCATGCGTCTCTCAGTTGACTTCAGTACAGCTAGGCACTGAATTTTCTGATTCTGCGGAAGTTAGAAGTGTTATTCAGTTGAAAGGATACTTTAAAGGTTCTTGTAACGGGTGGGATCGAGCTCTTGATGGGGTTATGCACCAGGATCTTGCATTATGTGCCATCGGTGGACTTACGAGTCACTTATCCAGGTTGATGGTAAGATTTAATCATTGTTCATTTTCTAATGCGTGGGAGCATCAATATGCATGATTGAGTTGTTCTCATGTTCCAACTTTGAGCAGTTAGATGATGATTTGAGGAACGGGGATATTCTACCATATGAAGTTTACAGGGGTAGTCTCAGAATGGATGGGCAGACACTTGACAATCTTGAAATCTTCACTAATAATACAGATGGTGGTGCATCAGGCAAGTATTTTACATCTAATAATGTAAATGCATAATATTTTGTCTTAGAGACCATGCACAAGTATGCATGCAGTTATTTTCTATTTTTATAGGATCAGTATTTCCTTATTCTTTCAGGCACCCTGTACAAATATCTTGATAGGTGTGTAACATCATCTGGTAAGCGGCTTCTGAGGAAGTGGATCTGTCATCCTCTGAAAGACGTGGAGGAAATAAACCGTAGACTAAATGTGGTTGAGGAACTGATGACACGTTCAGAAGTTATGGTACTTGCTGCTCAGTATCTCCGTAAGCTTCCAGATCTAGAGAGGTTTCTAGGACGAATTAAATCAACTGTTCAATCATCTGCATTGGTCTTACTCCCCTTGATTGGTAGCAAAATACTGAAGCAGCGTGTAAGTTCTTGCTACGCACTACTTACAAAATGTTCCTATTTTAGTTTCTTTACGCACCACTCATAAAAAGGGCGAAGTTCCTCTTTCAGAGTTTTTGAATGTTTCAGATCGTGAAGTGAAGGCCCAATACCTTACCTTTTCTTTCTCCTTGCAGAAAAAGTAGCTTCTGTGGTGCACATTTTTAATACAGCTAACTCCACTTCTCATATACTTTTCAAGAAAATAAGCCAATTGAAACGATACTTTTAATTGAGTCATAATAAAAAGCCTGGCAACCTCAACTTCCAGTTTATATCAGAGGTGTACACCATTTCTTTGATGTCAAAATGGTTCCAAGAAAGTGAGAAGGTATCTACTGAACATTTAAAATAGATGTTTGACGAGAGTAAGATCAACATTTTATGACTAGGTTCGTAAGTTGTAATTGCTTGCTTAATTTTCTCCTATTGTTAGCATAGAAGCAAGTAGTACGTGGGTTCATACATCTGACAATGAGCGGTGGTAAAAGCAATAGCTTTGCTTATGTCATTCTTTCCATACCGATCCTCCCTTTTTTCGTCCTATATCCTTACGTTTTCCCAATTTTGTAAATCTTTATCATTTACTTTCAACTTAGTCTAGGAACTTTTATGTGACCTATAGAGAGTTCCGTATTAGCATTACAAATTAGAACATACATCATCCCACTTCTGAGGTACAGTTTGAGTAACTGGCGCAAATTAAGAAAAGAGTTGAAAATCTCCTACATCCTTGATGAACCTTATATTGTGTGGCCTCTGTTCCGAGTTACTTTAGTTGACATGATTATTCTGGGCCACAAGTTTGGAGAGTATTGAAGTCATTAAGTGAAGAGGTTCCTGAATAGGAATGTACCTCTTCAAGTGGTACAGACCATAACAGAGTGTACCTCTTTTGGAAGTGGGGTAGAGGGATTAACTGTTATGAGTTTGCTAATTTTAAGGTTCATCAGAATAAGTAATCTGTTTGTGTTGGTGCAGGTGAAAACATTTGGATTGCTTGTTAAAGGCCTACGTGCTGGATTAGATTTGTTGATTCTATTGGGAAAGGAAGAGCATCTGATATCATCATTATCAAAAGTTTTCACGCTTCCATTGCTAACTGGAAATGATGGTCTTGACAAGTTCCTTAACCAATTTGAAGCAGCTATCGATAGCGAGTTCCCCAGCTACCAGGTCTTCCCTTATCGGATATCTCTGGTTCCATTGCTGTATTTATTTCTAGAATAGGTTCATCAACGAAATATTAGTTTTCATGGGTTAATGGCTCGATGGATTTTTATCTCTCTTGAAACATTTAATCCTTTTTAAATGTGTATTTTGCATCCAGTATATTTTTAAATTTATCGCTGGCACGAATCTTGTGATGTTTATGATTTTGTGACCATACAAGAAAAATGATGTAATTGATTCGTTGCTATGTTTGAATTTATGACCACCATTGTTTTTATTATTTCCACCCCCCTGTAAAATGAGAATTTTGCAGTTCCAGGTGTTGTAACCAAATAACCGTCAACAAGTTTCATAAAAATTAGTTGGTGCTGTTCATTGAACAAAACAATATTGAAATTTCTAAAGTTTCATATTTAATTTCAGGACAAAATTGTTGTATACATCTTTACGCTCTCCAGTTCTGTAGACTGTAGGACTCCCTTATCAGATGATGATGTGTCTATGGCTGTGAACATCTTTCTGTTATCAAGTGAAGATATGAATTCCAAGCTCTTATAGAGTTTATTTGAGCTTTTCAGTCTCTACACATATCTCTATTTGCCAAATTTGCCGAAAGACTTGCATTTTATGTTTTGTCTGTGATGGAGAATATAAATTGTTCTTTTGGCTGCTGACATAGTAAGTGGTGACAGGACCATGTCATTCAGGACTCCGATGCTGAAAGATTATCAATTTTGATTGAGATATTTATTGAAAAGGCTGCTGAATGGTCTCAAGTTATTTTTGCCATAAATTGTGTCGATGTGCTTCGATCTTTTGCTGCCACAACAAAGTTCTCTTGTGGAGCTATGTGTAGACCAACCATTTTGCCAGCGTCAAAATCATCTGATTCATCCCTAGGTTCCAATGGATCTACACTTCAAATGAGAGGGTTATGGCATC
The DNA here is from genome assembly GCA_025631175.1 of Iris virginica. Classification (NCBI taxonomy): domain Eukaryota; kingdom Viridiplantae; phylum Streptophyta; class Magnoliopsida; order Asparagales; family Iridaceae; genus Iris; species Iris virginica. The sequence continues at coordinate 2,840 of JAOTQG010122323.1, read as the reverse complement.
CATTTGCCCTCGGTGAGGATGGACAACTGCCTGTATCGAATGACGTGTATCTTGGTGAGGATTCCGGTGACTATCATCCCCACACCTTGCTGCTAACTGGACCGAATATGGGTGGAAAGTCAACCCTTCTACGAGCGACATGTCTGGCTGTTATACTTGCGCAGGTACTTGTTTCGTGTGAACTGATTTGTAGCTATCAAATGAAAAGTATATGGATTTGCAAATTTGGTTTGTTAAGATGTTTTGTTGATACATTCGTTCATTTTAATAATGGATTGTTTTTCTGTTGCTTGCAGCTGGGGTGTTATGTTCCTTGTGAAATCTGTGTTCTATCACTAGTGGATATCATTTTCACGCGACTTGGAGCCACTGATAGGATAATGACTGGCGAAAGTAAGCTCACTAAACTTTACGTGGGACCCTATAGATTTACTTTCGGCCATCCATGCTTGACCCTTTTACTTGGGGCACTGGATGGTGCCGGTAACACTTGGCGAAACTGACTACTGATATTGTCAGAAGTTTGTTATTCTCTCCAACTGTCCATTTGCAGTGAGTATAGATATGTGCTTAACTGATCACGCCATATCTCTGTTTAGTGTGTACAGATGTTGGCATTTGCTGGTTGAATTGTGAATAAGTTGACAAACTGTTAGTGTGGCATGCATGCATGTGATTGGTTGTTAACTAGGAACATTCCATATTGATATAACATATACACGTGGGTGTCTTAAGAATTTGTTAAAGCCACCTTTTTTTTGCAGGTACCTTTTTTATTGAATGCTCAGAAACAGCATCAGTTTTGCAAAATGCTTCACAAGATTCCCTTGTTCTTCTTGACGAATTGGGACGAGGAACAAGCACCTTTGATGGATACGCTATTGCTTATGCTGTGAGTATAACCCAGCAAATTCTCTTACCATCTCAGTGTCTGTAGTTTATTAGTATTTTCAGCTCTTAAATGAAATACAATTTGCGAAAAAATCAAGGTTGGGTTGAGTTTGAGTTGCGTTGCATCATATATATCACTTTCTAATACATGCAATACTCCTATTCTCTTTCGTGTAGATGTTTTAACATCATAATTATTGGCTTAGTTTTTGCTAAACGCTCAAATTTGTTCATTGCTTTATGGATATGAGCCATGTCAAAGTAGATATCAACCCTACAGTCCCATTTGAGGAGCCTTATTTTCTGAAAATCGAACCTATTCATCAATACGGATTGCTCTCAAGAGCGATTTATTGTACTAATACGATCTTCGTCTGTAAAGATGAATATCTTAACTTGCTTTCTCATTTCACACGAGTGTTGAAGGAAGTTGAATATTAAGTTTAGAATGGAGAGACTAGATGGAGTATTGTATGTCTGACATTTGTTGAAAATTTATCCTCCCGACATGCATTCTTCCATAAAAACTCACCTCATATCAGCTTTATTCCATTTACTTAGGTTAACCTACATGAATCCCATTTTCGGTAGGTCATACTTCGCTTCAATTATGTGCATAAAGAAGTAGTGCATGAAGTTCTTTCAGTTTCCAATGCGGTTAAGTCATAACGCTTAAATAATCTGTTTAGGTGTTCCGTCATCTTGTCGAGAAGGTCAACTGCAGGTTACTTTTTGCAACACATTATCACCCACTCACAAAAGAGTTTGCTTCTCACCCACATGTTTCATTACAACACATGGCATGCACTTTTAAGTCGAAGTTTGAGAACTTACCTCAAGGTGACCAAGAGTTAGTTTTCCTCTACCGGCTAGCATCTGGAGCATGCCCCGAGAGCTACGGAATGCAAGTGGCTCTCATGGCTGGGATCCCAAAACAGGTAGTTGAGGCTGCATCAAAGGCTGGTCAAGTTATGAAGAGAAGGGTTGGAGAAAGCTTCAAGTCGAGCGAACAGAGGTCAGAGTTCTCAACACTGCACGAGGAATGGTTGAAGTGCGTCTTAGCAGTCTCCAAAACTGGAGACTGTGATCTTGATAGCGATGATGCACTTGATACCTTGTTCTGTTTGTGGCATGAACTTAAATGCTCGAACCAAAGGTTAGGTTAATGAACTATAGGCTTTTTATGTGAAGAAAATGTGTTGCAGATATTTTGCTACCGGAAATATGTGAAATACAAGGGAAGTTTGTAATTGTTGATAGTTGTTGATCCTCGGAAGAACATAAACTTGCAGATCATCATTTTTAAGGTTGGCGTTTGGTTTTTCAACTTTCTCCCTCCACAATTTTTCTCTTTGCCTCTTTCTTTTATTTTGATTTAATCACTGCTGTACAAAATGATCAGATACCTGAAGGTCAAGCTAAAGATTCACATTCATATTAGTGCAAAGACTCTCATGCATGCTCAACACCAATGTGATAGTGTTGCTATATAGTGAGCTACAGTCCATCTCTACACTCCAATGTGGGACAACACAGAGGTTAGTGCAGTTCTAGGACTCTCATGCATGCTCAACACCGAGGTTCGTGCAGTTCTAGCCATGATTCGACGAAAGGGTTCGAGTTCACAGTCATTCATCCCCAAGATGAGAATTTCAATGCCAACGTGCTCCATCAGTTGAAATCGCTAAAATCACTCATCTTCAATCCCCTACAAGAATCGCGAATGATGGACCCTTCTACTATTTGTTGTTATAAAATTAACAATGGATACCGAGATAGTGGGGAAGAAGTCTTTTTATTGATTGTTCTTCTCATCTTTCTTCACATTGTCAAGGCTATTTATAGGCTATACAATACACCTAACAAATAGCGTATACATTGTATTGGTCCTTGATTTATTGATGCATGAACCATGATTTTGTGTTCTTAGGATCCTGGGCTGACCTTCA
>JAOTQG010122312.1:0-10565 GCA_025631175.1 Iris virginica | reverse complement strand
GAGAGAGAGAGAGAGAGAGAGAGAGAGTTATGATTTAATGTGATGTTTGATAGTATATAAAAATAATTATAAATGTGAGTAAAATTAGTGAATATGAGGGAAAAAAATTATAATTTTTTGAAATCAACTAAATAAACGAAAAAACATGATTTTTTAAATTAAAAATTTGAAAGAAAATTTATAATTACAATTTTAAGCTTTAGCTCAAGCGATCCCGTTAGGGCCGGCCGAGGGAGAAAACTGAAAAAATGTTAAAGGATTGGGATTAGGCTAATTATCCCCTCCAATCCTTAAAAAAATAAAATAAAAAAAGGGTTATTATAAGAAAATTTTGTTAACTTCAAGCGACAGGTTTGGTCTTAAGTCCAAAACCAAAGGGGAAGAGGGGATCGTAACGTGCATCACCAACGTTCATGGGGAGCTGGTCTACACTCTTGAACCATGTCCGGGGAAGTTTTCCGGTAAACCCGTAATCGCCAAAGAGGACATCAGCTATACCTCGGCCTTCAGTGCCCGGTAACCAAGCCGCGACAAAAGCATCAATGGATGGAAGGTGTGGCTCGATCACAAGGGGTCTCCCGGACACGAGCACGACCACACACTTGATAGTTCCGCACACGTTCTTGATCGTGGTCAAGCCTGGCTCGGGAATGGTCAAGTTCAAGTTGTCTCCCTTGGTTTCTGCGTAAGGTGGCTCGCCTACCACAACGATGGCGTAGTCGAATTCTTTAGACTTGACGAAATGTTCCTTGGGGGTCTTCTTGTAGACCACCTTTGTTTCAGGGTGGACAGCGGATTTGATTCCATCTAGGATGGTGGTTCCGACGGTTTCATTGTTGCCTTTTTGTCCCTGCCATGTAATGCTCCAACCGCCCATTTGCAAGCCCAAGTCATGGGCATGAGCTCCGGCTACGAGGATCCTGAATGTCTTTTTAGGGAGAGGTATCATAGGAGTTTTTGGGTCCTTCCCATTCTTCAAGAGAACCAGCGATTTCCTCACGGCTTCTCTTGCCAATTCTCTGTGCTCGTTTTTCCCTATTTCATCTGCCAGGCTAAGATCAGCCAAAGGGTCCTCGAAAAGACCAGTAACGAACTTTACTCTTAGGATTCTGCGAACAGCATCATCAATTCTACTCATCGGAATCACTTTCTTCTTGACCAACGAGGTCAAAATCTCAGTAAACTCGGTTATATTATACGGAACCATGATCTGGAGGTGACACAGATAAAGAGTACTGCCTTAACAAAGATATTCGCTGAAAAACTTGAGGAAACAAAGATCAATGTGGATCAGATTAGGCAAGTAGAACACTAACCATGTCAAGCCCAGCATGAATAGAAACTTGAAGTGAATATGTGTAGTTTCCGTGCAGTGTGGGAGTGATCTTGTCAATACCTTGGAAATCAGATATCACGAAACCCTGCATCAAGAATTGAATCATATGAAGTCGGGTTTAATAGCTAGGGATGATCAGAGTACGTACTAGGAATTATATTTGTCTGCACTGCACACACGCATTTTGATATAGTACCTTGAAACCTAGCTTGCCTTTGAGGTAATTGGTAATCAGATCATAGTTAGCATGCATCTTCGTCCCATTCCAGGTCGAGTAAGAAGCCATGACGGTGGCCACGCCTTTCTTAATGGAGTCTGGGTAGGCCGGCATGTGAATTTTCAGAAGTCCTTCCCAATCAATATTTGTTATGTTTTCGTTGATACCCTTCACCGTGCCACCATCACCAACGTAGTGCTTTGCACAAGCTATGATCTTTTTTCTTTGATCCACCACAAGAACCACACCCACACACATTAGAAAACCAAAACAGCATAATGACCAGTGATTTGAAAGAGAGACTCATGAACACACACACACACACACACGTATATACGTACCTTCCGCCAACATATGGGTAGTTCTCTGGATAAGAGGGAGGGAGGTCCCCTTGTAAGCCAAGTATAACCGATGTCATTTCTTGCACAATTTTGTGATCCTCGCTGAAGCTCTCGTAGCACCTACCCCATCTCGGATCTCTACAAACCTGCAGATTCAGATAGCTAGATATAGATGCTTGATATTGATACGTTATGTATGTATATGTGTATTCTGTATTATTCAGTAAATCAAATTTCATTTTCTTCAACTTTTGTCAATGAATGTAGTACCGCTATAGTTGGAGCAAAAGTATAATGAGCGCCTGTAGCTCTAACTTCAAGAGCAGTTGCCTCACCAATTCTCTTTACAAGTTCAGGGTCCCTGGAAAAGATGAGAAAATTTTGCAGTTGTGTATCCAGACTATACCCTTTAAAACACGTAATTTTTTCATGGAGAAAAGAATAAAATAGAGAACATGAGATCTCTGATCGAACCTGGTTGCTCCAAGACCAATGTTATGGGGAAAGATGGTGGCCTTGTACACATTATTGTTCCCGTGCAACGCGTCAACCCCATAGATCATGGGGATTCCTAATCGACTTGAAAGCGCACCCTTTTGAAACGTGTTTATCATTTCAACCCAATCCTTTGCAGTTCCATTGACACGGGGAACACTTCCTCCTGCACTAAGTAAACTACCAATGCTGTACTTTTTCATACTCTCTGCAGTAGCATTCAACCGTTCAATCTGAGCCATCTGACCGATCTTTTCATTCAGGGTCATTCGCTGCAGTAGATCCTCAACTCGAGCCTCCACAGGCTGCTTTGGATCCTTGTACGCATCATATCTTGCCGACTCTACCAAACGTGCTGTACATACCCACAAAACCAAGAGCCCCACAATGGGGAAACACATCCTTGGAATCATGTTTTTCTCAAAATTGCTGTACACTCTGGAAAATCGAAAAATGAGATGGGGAATCAGATTCAGATTGGAGGAGAAAAAAAGCACACAAATAAGATGTTTGCCACAAAAGAAAAGGAGATTGTAATACCAGATGAAAAAGCAAGGCGCAAGGACAAAAACGATACTATTTACACGCTATGTACACCCTTGCGGTTCTTTGTGCAGTCGCGATGTTTCCTGTCCTCTAGGCGATGAAGCATAGAGGCACATTAACATGGCTTTTTATAGCCAGGAGAAGAAATTAGTAAGTTTACCATCTCATGCAAGGATGATCAATGCTATTTTTAGGCAAAAATAAATGGACAAGTTTCACGATGAACATCCTACGGATAAAAATATGGATTAATTTTTGATGGCCGAACTTAGCTCTCTTTTATCTGACCTGTGGATATCAGGTCATTCGCGCTGCTTTTACTTTCAGAAAATCTTCCTGAAAATATGTTGGATACTATTCTTCTATTTTTAGCTTCTTTTTCCTTTACATTTTTCTAGCTAGTCAAAAGAAATCCAGTTTTCTGGTTTGAATGTGGTGTGCAAAGCCATTAACAGCCTTTGAAACTCGAACATTTTGTGTATCTGTACAATTTTTTAGATGAGCGAGTCAATGTCGTTGAATTATTTCTTTATATAGTTGCCAAGGCCTGTCAAAACTGTTCGTAATCCATTCCATGGCCACCGTATATATATAGAATCAGATCGAATCAATGATGAGTTTGAATTTGTTCACGTTGCCCACCTCAAATAAAGAATCTCAAAGCATAGTAAAAAGCCTCCGCTTCGGCTATATTTGAATCCTCGAGCTAGAGGAATATTAATTAGACAATACTGCCATTGTTGTTTCTGCTTGATTAGAACACTTTTATGCACCTCAGCCTGCTGGAGTACCAAATTAGTTTACCAAATATCATGATGCACCATCAACATTGAAGTCATGGGATCATTAATTTACCATATTATCACAGGTGATCTGGTTTGGATAGGGACTTCAAATTGGACAATGGCAGCAAGATTAGGATAGTTTGAAGGGATTATCTCCTTTTCTACATGTTGTGCATGGTAAGAGATCAAGATTAAGTGTACCTAGAGAGAGAGAGAGAGAGAGAGGGGAGAGGCCGGACATTATAAACTAGAAAAAGGAGCAGCTTTTAAGAAGGTTATGGGGCTAATTTTGTTAAGAATAAATCTGGCGAAGACTATATTTACAGATGGACTCCTGTCAAGAAAATCAGGGGAAGGATTCTTTGGAGGGTTAAGAAAATAATGCTAAGAGAGATCATACCCGGAATATTTACACTTAATTTGCATCTTCAATCTGTTGAATTCTTCGCAATTGAATTTGTCGACCACCAACTCTAAAAGGTGTTTTGTGATTGATAGGCACTTAAGTGATAGATCAGTACTGCACCTCAAGACTTCTTGAATGCCCAGGTAAAATGTTTTGTGATAGAAGATTGAGATCCCATAGATGTTCCCGGGCCGGCCGGGTGTGAGACAAGGAGAGAAGGAGATTTCACAAAGTAATTTGACAGGAGATGTGGTTGAAGAATGGTGGAGCTGACAATGGCAAGAGTTTGTTCATCCAACTTTGCATGCTTCTGTTTCATTTTTATGGAAAAAGTAGTTAAAGAATTTGTTCAATAATAATGTTCCTGTTTCAGATAAACACCATGTATGTAAAGTATGACCACAATTCATGACTTGGTATTTTCATGCAAGTTGTTTTCTCTTCTCAGTAGTTATGGTAGTAGGTACAGTAGCAACAACACATGATCAATTAATGCATTCCGATTGAGCGTGCAATTCTCAAATGTTAGTAAATTCTGAATCATGGAAAATCAGCCATGGATGACGACTCGAAAACCATGGAAGTCGAGATGGAGAAATCGTTGACCGAAAAGAAGAACAGATCGAAGAAAACCCATATCTTCTTCTTCTTCTTCACTTTCTGGGCATTGAAGAAAATTCAAATTGAAGGATCTGGCCATGAAAATCCAGATCGGACCTTGGAGTGAAATTCATGGAAATGAACATGAGAAGTCTTTTCTTCTTCTTCTATATTTTAAGCTTTCTGTTTTGCATGTGTGTTTCATTACATAGAACAGAGTTGACGAAGACTACCGGCGTCGGTTTTTGGAACTCGAGTTTTTGGATCTTATCATAAAATCAATTAGGATCTCAATTTGGGTTAAGAAGACGGCCGGAGATGAAGAAGACTACCGGATATGAAGAAGAAAGAAGGAAAATGATCTAATTCTCTATTTTGCCCTTGAAAGTTAGTTAAATATTAGTTTTAACTATCATAATTTTGATCGAATTTGGATAAGTTGGCCGACTTCTGCAAGGAAATAAAAAACCGGTTTTGTTAAGGAAACCCGGGGCCGGGTGGGTATTCTGCTGCGCCAACCTTATAGAGTACTACCATATATATAGACCAACCAAGAAAATTTAGGGGATCAAGTTAGAAGAAACCCAAATTGTGAAAATAATTCCGGATGAAGAAATCCAATATTGATCTTCAATTCGATGGCAGCAGCAGCAGCAGCAACCTGTACCTTCCGGAGGAAATTGTGCTGAAAATCATCACCCGACTTCCGGTAAAGTCTGTCGGCCGGTTCAGGTGCGTCTCTAAACATTGGAGAGACCTATTATCCCAACCCTGTTTCATTAAAACCCACCTGAACCTCTCTCTGAATAACCCCCCCTATAAAGCCCTTTTTTTCAGCCGAACTCGAAGTTCTTACTTTGTCGTCGACTTCCACGGTACTACTGATCATCATGGTGATGATCCTGTTGTTTTTGCCACAGAGCTGATCAAGTTTGATGTACCCATCTATAGTTGGGACTTGGTGTTTCGCTGCTCTCACAATGGGTTAATTTTGGTCCAAGATGGTATATGCGACAGACTGTTTTTGCTGAATCCAACGACTCTAGAATGTAAGGAATTTCCCAAACCCTCCGTTCATTGCGAAGACTTAGTATTTGGGATGGGCAACGACAAGGCTGTGGCAGTAAAAAGAACTGACTGCAATACTGTTTATGTTTATGCATTCAAACGTAATAGTAATAGTACTGGTACTAGTACTTGGAAGAGGCTTCAAATTCAAAAATCGGCTCTTGATGAACATGGCAATGTATATTTTCCATACAACGCTAATGGTGTCCTTTTTAATGGCTCTATCTACTGGTTAAGATACACCTCTAGTGTGCTGCGATTTGTGCCACATTCACCCGTAGTAATTGCTTTTGATTTGACTGAAGAGACAATTCGCGCAATTCCTCTACCTTCGATAATGTACGGGTGGATCACTCTCGGGGTAGTTGGTGGGTCTCTTTGCATCGTTTCTCAGGAAATTCGTGGATCCAGTCGTAAACTTGATGTTTGGGTCATGAATGAGCATGATATGGAGGAGCCGTGGACCAAAATTTCATTCTACAAAAACATAAAAGAAGTTTTACGTGTAATCTTTCTGGGCAACGAGGAGTTCGTGTTGATTGCAGATGACAGATCCAAAGCAGTTATTTACAATATAAAAGAAAAATCATCGAGGGATATAGTTGTTTCTGGACTCCCGAAACAAGTTGATTATTGTTGTACTTTTGTGGATAGCCTTGTCTCCCCTTGACAATTACTATGTAGAGGAACATATTATCCCAACCCTGTTTTATTCAAACCCACCTGAACCTCTCTCTGAATAGCTGCCCCTATAAAGCACTTGTTTTCAGCCGAATGCAAAGGTCTTTCTTCCTACTCGACTTCCATGGCGATGATCCGGTTGCTTTTGTAACAGAGCTGGCCGACTTCTATAATGTGGGATTGGTGTCTTGCTTCTCTAGCAATGGGTTAATTTTGGTCCGACATCGAATATGGCACAGACTGTTTTTGCTAAATCCAACGACTCTAGAATATAAGGAATTTCCCAAACCCCCCATTCATGACAAAGACTTAGCATTTGGGATTGGCAACGAAAAGGCTGTTGCAATAAACATCAATGACTGCACAACTGTTTATGTTTATACATTCAAAAGTAATACTACTGGTACTGCTACTAGTACTTGGAAGACGCTTCAAATCCGAAATTCGCCTCTTGATCATGATGGCTATGTACGTTGTGGATATAAAGCTAATGGTCTCCTTTGTAATGGCTCAATCTATTGGTTGGGATGCACCCGTCGTCTTCCCTACCCAGCCGTAATAATTGCTTTTGATTTGACTGAAGAGACAATTCGCACAATCCCTCTTCCTATTTCTCTACCTTCAATTTGCGAGGTGTGGAACAGCACTCTCGGGTTAGTTGGTGGGTCTCTTTGCATCGTTTATCAGAAATACAGTATTAACCTTGATGTTTGGGTCAGGAATGAGTGTGATATGGAGCAGCCGTGGACCAAGATTTCATTCTACAAAAACATGAATGGACTTTTAGGTGTAATCTTTCTGGGCAACGAGGAGTTCATGTTGATTTCATTTGACAAATCCAAAGCAGTAATTTACAATATAAAAGAAAAATCATCGAGGGATGTAGTTGTTTCTGGACTCCCGAAACAAGTTGATTATTGTTGCACTTTTGTGGATAGCCTTGTCTCCCCTGGACAATTACTATAGAGGAAGCAGGAGCAGGAGCAGGAGCAGCAAAAGGTTTAGGAACTTGTCTTTTATGTACCTAGTTAGATACCGCGATCTCCATTTTATTCATTTTTGGGAGGGCATCCCTCCCCCAATACCTCCTCTGTTCTGGCTTAAACAGTACAATGCTTATCTTTCGTTTCCAACTGTTTGTGTATATTGTTGCTAGCTGCTGTCGACTTCTTATTCATCACTTAACTACTAAGTGGTTCGTAAATTAACCCGAAAATAACTCCAGCAATTAGTACAGCATAGTTTTAGAGTACATGCATGTTTTAATCACGCCCACAACTGATGGATGTTTCGAACCTGACTTCATATTTGTTCTGACATGCTAAGATCAGCCATGCATGCCATTCTCAAAAATATCCGCCCGCTATCATGAATTTTACTCTTTAAAATTCTGCGAATAGCTAGCATCATCTATATATGCAACTGATCATGGGAATGGCCTATTCTTATATAATGGACAAGCTAGAGATGTCAAATTCCTGGTAAATTCAGCAGCATCGTAAGGTGCCATGCCAGTACCCGAAATGCACAAACATATGCATGGAGATTCACCAAAGAATTTCCTTGACAACAACTTTGCTTTTAGGATATACTAACCATGTCAAGGCCAGCAAGAATTGCATCTAGCTTCAACAAAATATGTGTTTGTATCTAGGAGTTCAATTCGTTTGTTTAGTTAGAGTATCATTTGTTTGGGCATTTGATCGGTTCAAATGATGTCCTGAAATTTGATTTTAATGTTGATTGCTATTGCCTTTGTTTATTGTTCACATTTGATTTGTTCCTTCACTTTTGGTCTTTGGATGGAAATATTGGTTTTTATTAATTAGGATTGGGTCAGTAAGTCAATAGTTGATGTGATATTTGATTTATACTTTTTTGAATGATATATAACTTTCTGAACTGCCGTATATGCTCCTTGCCAAGTCCAAGTGACTGCTCAAAGTACTTGGCATCCCCTCGCACCTCTTCCCCGTCCAAATTAATAGTGAATGCAGTTTGTATTTTTTTGAATTGACAAAAAGCATACATCTCAGTCTGTACATACCGTACTAAGAAAAAATCTCGCTTAAATATGGGAAGCTTGAAGCTGGGAACATCAACATCCGATTGACGAATTGGAATACATAAATCCACCATCTCCTTACATGCACATAATCTTGCTAACCAACTCGCAAGTGTACACAATCAATAATACAACTCACCTATTAATACAAATAGCAAACCAATTTTACATAACTATCACTTATTAAATATTACACACCACCATTTATTACATTACAGTACGTAAAGTTACTATCTTATTCCTAGCAAAAGCTAGGACATAATCCTAGCTATCTTCAAGTGATCCTCGCACCTCGAGCCACCCGCGCGTCTATCGTCTCACTGTCCATCCCCTAATATGTGAGATCCCGTAAAATTCTTAGTCAAAAATATGTGTCATTTTCGTAAATGTTATATAACAACTAGAAAATGAATTATAAATTTTAACTAAAGTAAGTAAAGAAAATTTATTTTGTTTTCATAGTCATCGAGGAAACTTCCGTTAGCAATCGTTAAGCCATTGGACTAAAAAGAAAGAGTCTTTGTTAAGAAACTAATGAAGAAGAAGAAGAAAAGTTAGAATCGTTAGAAAATTAACGGAAAATGATTAACGAGGACTAACGAGGTTAGAAACCTAACATGATGAAATGCCTTAACCATAAACTTCAAAACCTTGAGGACTCAAATAATAATTAGGAAATAACGGTTGAGGTGCTAAAGTGCACATTTGGGAACTTGGAGGGCCTAAAAGCTAAAAAACCTAGACTAGGCTTGAAAGCTCACCAAGCTCTCCCCTTTCCCTGCAGTGACACTTGGCTGGACTCCATGGGGGGGGGGGCAAGGGTATAAATACCTAGCAATTGGCAGCTCTCTCTCACCATTTCCAGCAATTCTAGAGAGAGAAAATAGAGAGAGAGTGAAACGGGTGAAGAAGAAGAACGAAAAGGCAGGAGAGATCAAACCTGGTGTTTAAGGATACTCTGGGAAAATCAACGATCAATATCCATTGAAGAAACAACCCAGAAAGGGCAAAAACAATGAGTTATTTCTTCCTAATTCTTAAAATCTCTCGAATCTGTGTTCTAAGATTTAAGCACTCAAATCATAATCATTTTTTATGTTTCTTGATTCTAAGTTGTATAGAATCTTACAAGGATTAAAACGATATAAAGATCACAAAAAATGGTTAAGAAATGAGAGAGATATTGATCAAATATCATAAATGACCATTGAAGAACACTTTTGAACTTGGAACTTTGAACAAGAATAAAATGGTGAAATCTTGATGAAAAATAGTGATTCTTGATCCTAAAATATAGAGGAGTTCAAGGAGAATGACTCTACGTTGAGAAAATGAAGTTTAATGGCTTGATTATCGAGCCATTAGTGCTTGAACAGAAGTATGTCACATATAACCCAAAAGAGAGAGAACATCGACTTATTTTGAGTTTTTGGCCATTCTATTGATCGAATCTCTGAAAACTCCCAGCATGAAAGTTGTAGTAGACTTACTAAGGAAAACACAGAATCAAAAACCAGGTAAATCGGTCAAGAAATCAAGAAGTTATGACACTTCAAAGTTGCTGTCCTAAAATAGAGTACGAAAGGAGTCTGGGTTCAGCAGGCAGGGACGCTATAGCGCCTCCAGGGACTGCTATAGCTCCCCGACAGTGTCCCTCCCATGCCAGTGCATTACCTGGATTGTACCTAAGGCATATAAGACTTGTACTTAAGCCCTAATTCTGTTTTAGGGTTAATTAGACTTCATAAACATGATCAAGTAGCTAATCAATGGCTAGAAGCTAATCCTAAGATGGAATATAGTCTTAACGAAATACAATACAAGCTAGATTAACGTTACCCTAATTGTTACCAATTCTTGTATGCGTGACTACTCGAATACATTCTCTATAAAAAAGCATGGGCCGTTAGGCCATGGTAATGATATTAAGATTTTGTTCGATGGTTATCCTCTCTTACATGTTTATGGTTATGTATCATGATGGGTGGTTACCCTCTCTTACGTGCTTATTATGATATATCATGA